>PYAF01002011.1:4619-23338 GCA_007407185.1 Glycine tomentella | reverse complement strand
AACATTAATATAAATTTATACTTGTTTTTACTATTTGATTAATGATTTTTTTTTATATTTTAAATTATAATTAATGCTCAAATTTCTTGGATCAGTATCAAGAATAATAAATATTTACAAATTATTGTTAAAAATGTTTAATTTATTAAACTATATGTTTCAAGTGTCTATATTTCTTTTTTTAAAATTAAAACTATAAACAATCCTGTTAAAAAAATAATATTCTCAAAATACTTATGCAATACACGAAATAATTTCAAATTGATATTTAAAAATTATTTTAACCCATTTCTATTTCTTTTAAATTTTATTTATATTGATGTTGATTTTTTTTATTACGAATGAATATTTATATTGGTCTTTAAATCGTTCCTATCGTTTTGTTTGTTTATCTTAACTAGCTAACGAAAACACAATCTTCCTTCTAAAACCTTATCTTGGACTATGAGGAAGTCATTTTCATCATATGCATTACATTAATATCTCTTTCTCGAATAGGTACACAACCGTGTTAATTTAAACTATTATTCTTTCTGCCACACTCACCCTTAATTATATTATATGATAGTAGTATTAAAATTGCAGAGTTAATATTCAGAACACGAGAAACAGACATTTATAGTGAAACAAAGAAAAGGAATAAATAGGTCAGAGCAGTTAATAAACATCTTCTTAGAATAGAAACCGAGAGTAGTTTAATAGACATTGTAGCTTGTTTGAGTAATTTAATATACAATTATAATGAGTTTAATAGTTACATATTATCAGGTAAGAATTACACTGTGAATTAATTAAAAATTACTACCGTTAAGACTTTCAAAATAATTATTGTCACTGTTGTATACCAAAACATGCTAAAGTGTTAAGCACACTTATACTATATTTACTCTAAAAAATATTTTTGCCTATAAAAGAAAAAAGTTAAATTTTATAAAGAAACATTAAATAAACATGCCTTTTATATATATCATTTTACATGTATTAATTAGCTAAATAATTAATTTTATCAAATACTTTTAATTTAATTAATCAACTTAATAGTTTTTTTTTGTTTTTTATAAAATATATTTTTTTACTTTTAAAAATATTTTTGACTTTGGATTAGTATATTAATAAGTTCTTCATATTTAATTGATTTTTTTTCCATACTAAGGTCATCGCAGGGAAAACAAAATCTTCCGTGGTATATGTCATAGTCGGCCCAAAGTAAAATAACTAAAATTTGAACTTTAAATTTATCAATATTTATTAATAATTTTTTAAAATACAAAATATCACACTTATTATTTATAAGACTTCACATATATTTTTTTGAAAAATATTTTTTATTATAATTTTTACTTTAGATATCACTTTTTATATTGGATCCACCTGATATATACAATTTGATGTACCTCTTTTCCATTTTTCGTAACAATGAGCACGATCCTTTCCTTGGGTGTAACGAATATTACCTAGTTTCTTTGTTTTTAGTCATAATCTTAGTAGGGTGGCTTTAGGCCATAGATATGTAGCTGAATCGGGTAAACAATTCAGATTACCTCATACACGAATTATTTAAATTGAGAGTGACATATTCACATCTGATTTTCCATTTATTTAATAAGAGACAAAATTCTGAGGACATTTTCGGCCTGTGCAGGAGGGAGGGCCTGTGTTTTTGTTTGGAGTCTTGTCTTTCAAAATTAAATAATTCTAAAAAAAAAATGGTGCAAAGTCTACTTGATTTTGACCACAAAGAACAGAACCCAACAGATGGGAGAAAAATAGTCATTTGAAGGAGGGGCCTGGGAAATTTTCTCAATTAGATGTGACGAAATGAAAGGAAATCACATTAACCAAAGCAGCAGTCACAAAGTATTTGGGCAATATCCATATGCAAATTAAAGGCTCTTTTATCTTTTTCCTCACACCAATCCAATTCAATCTAGAGGTTAATTTCATGGTTGATTCCAGAGAACTAAAATTTATAAAAATACTTGAGGTTCTACTAGATAGTCGGATTCTAATTGCGATCATTAATTCATTACCAAAATAATAAATAATCATATTAAATATGATATTTAAGATAATTATTATAATAAATCAATATAGTATAAAGAAATTTTTTATTAGACTATTATTAGTTCACAAACTATTTTTCCTTTTAAAAAATAATATTATTATGCATTAAATATCTTTTATTTAAAAATAATGTAAAATAGAAATGTAGTACCATCAAAATGAGGTGCATTGACCTAATTAATGGATTGGGTTTAGAATAGTTTACACATAGTTCTAGATTCTATCCTTGTTATAACCATTGTACACCAATAAAAATGTAATCCAAATAAATTTTCAGTGATTAAGAGGCTAATTGAGTAATTATAACTCCACAAAACTACTTGTGATTTAGACACGTATAGTAATCCTTTGGGCTTCTAGGACAATTGACACTTTGTTCAATAAAAAATAAAAAACCTCACCAAGATGTAAAAACAATGTGGCTTGTTTTGGAAATAAAAATCAAAGATAAGATTTCTTGAACCCAAAGGGATTAATATAGTGGTGTAATATAGTGGTGTAATATAGTGGTGTAAGGTTCTCTTTTATTCATATGATTTATTTAGTAGAAGAAATTATCTTGGATTGCTACTTTTGTAAAAAAAAAAAAAAATTTAGACTAATAACAATTATACAACACTAACGAAATTAATCTCTAATTCAACAAGTTAAAAAAAGACACTCGTTTTCTTTTATCTAAGGAAAAAAAGATAAGATCCCGTTGTTCAAAACGTGATCAAATGGGTAGTACACTAGCTAGTCTACATTCAAAATTTGGAGCCTTCAACTTTATTTGTGTGAATGATTTTCTAGGGATGTTGTTGTCTGTTCCGTGAGGCTTTGAAAGCGACGGTACACATGATTGTTCTTCATGTCTTTGTAAGCGTTACCGTCAATTCCCACTTTTTTTCTCAGCTCCACATTAGTTCCCATCCAAAAGACCAAAGCCAAAGAGAACATTGCCAAAATCTTTGGTTTTTTCGGCCAGGCATGAATGACAAAGTTTCTTTTTTGCAGCAGTTGTGTTTTTTTTTTTTTTTTTTTTTTTTTTTTTTTTTTTTTTTTTTTTTTTTTTTTTTATTACCAATTGCACGTACATATGACTTTGTTGTTATTATTTGGTGGCAAAAACTTCATGCCATTGCATAATTTGCATTACACTCTTGTCCGGTTTTCCAAGCACCAACCCAGCTTCACATTTTGTTTGAGTCTGTTGTCTTAGTAGTGGTGACTGCTCTACCCCATGTTCTGTCGCTGTAGTAGTTCAACTTGGGAAGGAGTTAAAGCTTTTTTTGTGGTTTCTGCAAAAAGCGGATTTATATACATGCTGTCCCTCCAAGAACTTGGAGTAGAGTAAATTTTCAAAAACATCCCTCCCCTTTGGTACCACGAAATGAAACCAAAATAATAAAAATAAAAAAATTCCTTTGGGTCTCAACTATAGTACCCACTTCCCAAATAATTAAGCATAGCAGCACCCACAGCCATTTTGTTTCTACCCTACTTCTATGGCCTATGTGTCCAAGGCCTATGTTTTCGAGCTTATGGAAATTTTTTTCTAAGTACTGGTACTTTGTGTCAAATTAGGCACAATGTAACTGATACTGAGTATTGGGCTTGTGGAGGGGTCATTATAGTTGTACATAGTTAAAAGACAAAAAAAAATAAAAAATTCTCAATTTGGTTGGTTACCGTTGCATGCGTAACCTTCAAAAATTTAAAATATATAGTAAATTAAGTTCAATGACATCTTTTTTAATAAAATAGAAATCATTTTTTTTTAATTATGATATTGGTCTCGAATATCTATTAGTAATTTTGTTGATCATTAATTTATGTCTGAAAACTTAACTGGTCATCTTAAATAATGAAATATTTCCTGTCAGTCACTTTTTTTTATTCATAAAACTTAAATTTGAGACCTTTCTTAAGAGATTGAAATCACTAACATGATTTGTGGGTAATTAAAAATTGTGTTTGGTATGACTTATAAAAGTCAGTAAATTTAGGCTAAATTGTAATTTTGGTCTCTCTTAATTTTTCAAATCCATGATTTTGGTCCCTTTATTTATTAATTGTAACATTTGGTACGCTTAGTTTTATAAATTTGCGATTTTGATCTCCTTGATTAGATTATTAACTAATAATTGTGATTATTAGAGATATTAAATTAATTATAAATTAAATAAAAATTATTAATCATTAAAAAACTTTAATAAAAAACTTTTAATCCTAATGTGATTTTACTATGGGTGTAGTCGCGTGCGATAGTGGATGTAGAAGACATGTTTGTGGAGAAGAGGATGAACAAAATGTTATATTAAAAATTAGGATTAATAATTTTTTATTTAATTTTTTAATAATTAATAGTTTTGATTAATTTATAACTCAATTAATCAGAATTACTTGTTAATAATTTATTAGGAGAACCAAAATCACCAATTTATAAGATTAGATAGACTAAATATTATAATTAAAATTCAGAGAAACTAAAATCATGAATTTGAAAAATTAGAGATCGAAATCAAAATAATAATTTAACTACAAATGTATTATATATGAAAATTTATGAGTGTCTCTACATAAAGATAGTCACGCTTTGTTTCGACCACCCTGAGCAACAAAACTTTCATTCCAATATTTGATGCGGTTGAGTTAAACTCAAAACTATTGATTAAACTGCTTGCATTTGTTAATCAACATAACACATTGAATGGTGATGGTTGGTGCATACATTATTTATTTCTATTGATTTTTTAAAAAATATATATGGTAATACATTAATGTCAAAAGATAAAATTAAATTTTAATCATCTATATATAATTATAAGATTTAAATTTAATCTTCTCATTCATATATATATATATATATATATATATATATATATAATTTCTGATTTGCATGTATATATGCACGTCACTTTATTTATCATCCCCATCTTTTCAGAGAATATGCAGCGCCTAGGGGAAGAGGAAAACACTGTCTGGATTTGATGTCATGCCATCCTCCCCTCCTCTTTTTCCCCTTCTTTTCAGCCGTTACAACGTTTCCTTTCTTTCCCACTCTTTGTACTTTCTATTCTCTTCCTTCAAGGGCCATTCAATATTATTCATTGCTTAAGCCAACAAGCATGGTTTGTTGTGACTCAAACGTGTAACTTGTTAGTGCCATAAAAAAACCTTCGTTCGGTTTCTTCTTCTTCTTCCTACCTCCCCCCTTCTCCTAAGAGACAAAAAACAAAGTGAAACTGGCTTGTGTGTGTTTTCCACAGAACTACACTGCCAAGTGCAAAATGAAGGATCCAGAGGAGCACCAAGTGAAGTCTAGAAGGCCTCTTCAGAAATCTGCAGAACGTAGAAGAAGGTGCAGGAGAAGCAGCCAGTGCAAGATAGAGAAATTGCAAGAAGCAGAACTTGATTCACACCTTGGTTTCTCTTCTGCCACTTGCAAGAGTCTTGTGTTTCATCAAAGGCCTGGCTTTGGCCAACTTGGTACTAAGTGTGTCATCAAAGCTAACCACTTCCTTGCAGATATATCAGTTTCTGACTTGAGCCATTACAATGTAAGCCTCTAATCTAATCTATTGCATGAATGGTCCAATTTAGTTTTCTTAAGAAAATAATTTTTTTTTTGTCACTTTCATGAGAGTGTTTAAAAAAATATTGTTTCTTCCAAAAAAATCAAATTGATTAGGGGGGTGGAGAAAAATATGAACACCCCCTAATTGATAAATCTTCTTTTTAAAGATGAAATTCAAAGGGTTTGCCTAGAGTTGTTTTTTACTTACTTTGTTCAGTTGTTGTGTTTGTTCTTGTGAAGGTTACAATAACACCTGAAGTCACTTCTCGTAAAACAAGCAAGGCTATCATAGCAGAGTTGGTGAGGCTTCACAGGAACACTGAATTAGCCACTAGGCTCCCTGTGTATGATGGAGGGAAAAACCTTTACACTGCTGGTTTGCTTCCTTTTACATACAAAGAGTTCAATGTAACGTTGAGTGACGATGATGATGTTACTGGTGGTACCAGGTAATTGGTTCAACTAACCATGTTGTCTGCAAGAGTAATTTATGTTGTTCTTAACCGATCATTGACTGTTTCTGAATTTGTGACCAATGTTTCGGTATGGTGGAATGTGACTATGTGAGTGTTATAAGGAGTTTCAATTATTTTGTTACAGGGAAAGGGAGTTTAAGGTGGTAATCAAGTTTGCAACTCATGTTAGCATGCATCAGCTACGCGAGCTTCTTAGTGGGAAACAAGTGAACAATCCGCAGGAAGCGATAAGTGTTTTTGACATTGTGTTAAGGGAGCTTGCGGCTCAGAGGTACATTTGTGGTTGTTCTTGTTTGAAAATTATGTGTTGCCTCCTTTTGAACCATTGATTCTGATTGTTTTTCTTGTTTCTTATGACTTTGTGTGCACGTGCAGTTACGTGTCGATTGGGAGGTTTCTGTATTCTCCCGATGTAAGAAAACCACAGCAGTTGGGTGGTGGTCTTGAATCATGGAGGGGCTTCTATCAGAGTATAAGGCCTACTCAGATGGGATTGTCACTTAACATTGGTTAGGCTTCCACTAATAATAACTAATAAGCTGCAATTCTTAGTTTTCCTTTTTTGTTTTTCATTTTCCTTTGTCATTGATGTTTCTTCCATTATATTTGATTGGATTCAGATATGTCATCAATGGCATTTATCGAACCACTACCTGTGATTGACTTTGTTGCTCAAATTTTGGGAAAAGATGTTCACTCAAAGCCATTGTTGGATGCAGATCGTGTCAAGGTATAAATGTTGTACTTTGTAAGCTCTTCAATCAATGTTCCACGAACATTATGAATGTTGTTTTGTGGAATCTTTGCAATCATTGTTCCACAACATGATTCATCAAGAAAGAATGACGTAATTGCGAAAAGCCAAATAAGCAAGGTTTAACAAACGGTCCATGACTGTAACTGCAGCTGCAATTTCAAAGTTTTTGGCGTCTCTACAACAGACTTCAATTGCGGCCACATTTGCTGCATTTGTCTGGAATTTTGCTGCAATATCAAGGATTGAGATAAAACTGCAACTACAATTTAAAACCTTGCTCCTATGCTCTTTACTTGAATGGCATTGGTATATTCACATAGGTTTTGGTATAATCTTGTGAGATCAAGAGTCCTTTGCTTAAAGACATATTGTTTAGTGTCATAGCAGATCAACTACCGGCCAAGAATTTCTTTTCAATAAAGCAGAAAACAAAAAGTCTTTCTCTTCCAAATGACCTAAGCTCATAATCTGTTCAAGTGTACATACCAAATGTTGAGATTCATGATTAAATCTTTGAAATCAAGTTCCTTTATTGGTTATTGAAGAATTTAATTAGCAATGTCTTTAGCTTTCAAATTGAGAGAACATTTAAGTAGTATCTAACCAAAAAATCTTTGTGCTGTAACTGGCAATCAGATCAAAAAGGCCTTAAGAGGTGTAAAAGTTGAAGTTACACATAGAGGAAATTTTCGAAGGAAGTATAGAATATCAGGACTGACTTCACAGCCTACAAGGGAGCTTATGTATGTCTTTTTCAGCTTTAGAAGGTTGAACTTTTACATTTTACACATACCCTCTTTTGAAATGATTGTCTTTTTCCCCCATTGAACAGTTTCCCTCTTGATGAGCAAATGAACATGAAATCAGTAGTTGATTATTTTCAAGAAATGTATGGATTTACAATCAAATATTCTCATCTACCTTGCCTTCAAGTAGGAAGTCAAAGGAAGGTGAACTATTTGCCAATGGAGGTAATCCTTGCTTTAAATTTAATCAAATTACTTTATTCTAGCTTTTCCATAGAGAACTCATGTGAATCTTGTCTCAGGCATGCAAGATAGTTGGGGGCCAGAGATATACAAAAGGGCTAAATGAAAAGCAGATAACTTCTCTGCTGAAGGTCTCATGTCAAAGGCCCCGCGAACAAGAGACAGACATTTTACAGGTCATACTATCATGGGTTCTTGGTTTCACCCTCCATCCTTCCCTTACTGATCCATTTTTATTTTTCAGAGTCAATAGGACATTATATAGTTTAAATAGTTCCTTACCATGTATTGAATTGCAATCATGATAACTTCATCCTTTATAGTCATGTAAGCTCTTCCTCTTCAAACATAAATTTTGTTTGGCCTGCTTTATTTATCTAGAACTTCCCTATTATTAACTTGCAGACAATTCAACAAAACAATTATGAGAATAATCCCTATGCAAAGGAGTTTGGCATCAGCATAGACAGCAAGCTTGCATCAGTTGAGGCTCGGGTTCTTCCGGCTCCATGGGTAATTTTCTCATAATTAATTAAATATATTTACAAATGTTGTTTGCTTTTGCACTTTTGCCGTTATGCTTATATTATATTTTGGCTCTTCTTGTCCCTATAGTTAAAATATCACGACACTGGAAGAGAGAAAGAATACTTGCCACAAGTTGGTCAGTGGAATATGATGAACAAGGTCAGCTAAGAATGAACAAATAATGTTTGTGAGTTTGACTTTCTCTTTTACCACAATAAGCCGTGTAGTTACCGGATCAAGATGCCCTCGTCTAAGTCTGTCTATTTCTTTGTTTTAGGATTAGATGCAATTATTTTATTGAAAGAAAAGAAAAGGGAAAATTACTTGTTTCCAACTTACTGTAATTCCGGGAAATCTAATGCAGAAAGTTATAAATGGAAGTACTGTAAGATATTGGGCATGTATCAACTTCTCACGAAGTGTACAGGAAAGTGCAGCTCGTGGATTTTGCCAACAGTTAGTTCAGATGTGCCAAATCTCAGGCATGGTAAAGTTTCAAATTTTGGCTATGCCATGTTATCTGAGTTCTCTTTATTTATTTGAATTGAACTCGATACTGTTTCAAATGATAATTACTTATCTTCCATTATCATCATCAACACTTAACTGCATTCATTGTAAAGATGTAATGTAAAACCATTCTTGTGTCTTTACCTAATAGATTTAGCTTTTGGGTGATATCAGAGCATTTATGACCAAGTGGTTAAAATGTTGAATTCCAACATAAGGTAGGTGGACTTGTGCATTATATTATTTATCCATGGTTGAAACCCGAAGGAATCTTGCTTGAGAGGGCATGCTAGAGATGTAATGTAGAACTGCTTGCATGTGTTCATCTAGGAGGTTTTCAGAATAGTTGGTTCAAGACATTCATGGAATAATACAATGGTCTCATTTAATGCTTGTAGCCCATCTCAACTAGTGGAAAAAGGATTAGGTTATTGTTGTTGTTTGTTTACACACTTGACATTCACATTGTTCTTTCAATCTTTATCAGGAATTCAGTCAGGACCCTGCGATTCCTATACATTCAGCTAGACCAGATCAGGTAAAGAAGGCTTTGAAGTATGTACATTCTACTGCGATAGACAAACTTGATGGGAAAGAGCTAGAGTTGCTGATTGCCATTCTTCCAGACAATAATGGCTCTTTGTATGGTATGATTCTAAGTCTCTTCCATTGGCATTACTCCATAATCATAACTATAAGATTGTAGTGGTTTATAATCACAGAAATGTTTAGAGGTAATAGTACCTTGATGTTTCTTCATTTCACCTTTTTGTTTTTGTTTTGTTTTTTTTTTTTTTTTTTTTTTTTTTTTTTTTTTTTTTTTTTTTTTTTTTTTTTTTTTTTTTTTTTTTTCATTTCTTATGCCTGTAACAACGGTAGTGCCAGATTCCTCTTGCATATATTCTTTCTTTCTTTTATTTTTCCTGAACATTTCATTTATAAGCATGATTTCTAGGAAAAAGATGCTTAGCATTTCTCTCGTCACCTATATTTCATTTAAGTTTTTCTGTGGTGAAAATAATTCCATGCTTGCATTAAAGAAACAAACTCTTAATTCAGGTGATCTCAAAAGAATCTGCGAAACAGATCTGGGGTTGATTTCTCAATGCTGCCTCACAAAACATGTATTCAAGATCAATAGACAGTACCTGGCTAACGTGGCACTAAAAATCAATGTCAAGGTCTGTTATTATTAAATGCTCAATCACATTTTACTATCCAAAGTGACAGGGTGGCTACATGCTAAACTAAAATATTTTTTTCGATCTCTTAACTCATTCTTTATTATTATTTTCATTTCATTTGCTTAAATAAAGGATTTTTATTCTTGTAGATGGGAGGAAGAAACACAGTACTTTTGGATGCTTTAAGTTGGAGGATTCCACTGGTTAGTGATATTCCAACAATAATATTTGGAGCTGATGTAACTCATCCAGAATCAGGAGAGGATTCTTGTCCATCCATTGCTGCTGTAAGCATTTCCAAACTCCTATATCCAACTAAGGGATGTCCTATGCTTGATGTATACTGATTACGGTAATCCAGGTTGTAGCCTCCCAGGACTGGCCTGAAGTAACAAAGTATGCAGGGTTGGTTTGTGCTCAGCCTCATCGAGAAGAACTAATTCAAGATCTTTTCAGATGTTGGAAAGATCCACAGAGGGGTGTAATGTACGGTGGTATGATCAGGTAGGTACTTAACTAGCATCTCTTCTAAGCTTGTGTCTCTGTGAAATATGTTTGCTTTTTTCTCTTAAATTTTATACTTAGTTTCAAATTCATATAGGGACCCCTTTTGTATTGACCTGATTTTTCTTTAAAAGCCTTACAAATGTCTTGGGTTGATATTATTCCAATTTCCAAACATCAAAGGCTCATAGCCTTTATGGGTTCAGGCTTAAGCTTTATACTTGAGTAAAGAATGTCTTTGAGCTCTTGACCACTATGCAAATCATAATGGTTTTTTTTTTTAGCATTTATTATTTGATGTTACCAACGTATGCATTCTTACTAGTTCATTTACTAATTTTTGAAACTGCAGGGAGCTTTTACTATCATTTAAGAAGGCAACTGGACAAAAACCATTGAGAATAATCTTTTACAGGTAAGACTCATCTATTCTGATATTGTTCTTGCGAGGAACAAGAATGTGGAGTTACATTAATTATAATGTTCTCCAATATGTTTTCAGGGATGGGGTAAGTGAGGGACAGTTCTACCAGGTTTTGCTATATGAGCTTGATGCCATACGCAAGGTACCTGGAGAAAAAACAATTTAGCAAAGTTATAATTTTTATTACTATGGCATTCTCCAATATTCTTATTCTTTTTGTGTATAGGCTTGTGCATCTTTGGAACCTAGTTACCAACCTCCAGTAACATTTGTTATTGTTCAAAAACGGCATCATACTAGACTCTTCGCAAACAATCATGATGACCGAAATAGCACTGATAAGAGTGGGAATATCTTACCTGGTAAGGTTTTTTTGCTTCTGCCAGCTGCTAGGCTTTGTTCTTGTCAGTATTTTAAGGATATCCGTGTGCAAGTGCCTAAGGCTTATGTATTCAATTAGGATTTTAAAAGACTATTTCGGCATAAAAAAAGTCTTCTGGGTCTGTTCATTATCCATTTTCATTAACCAGTGCTGTAAACCATCCCATAGTTGAGCGATAGGTCTGATTGTAATACAGGTACTGTGGTAGATTCTAAGATCTGTCATCCTTCCGAATTCGACTTCTACTTGTGCAGTCATGCGGGAATTCAGGTATGATCAGTGGCAGACCTATTCATGAATGAGGGTGGGCAGTGCACCCACTCATTTTAATAAAGTCATATTTATTTATCTTCAAATTTTATATTTTGCACCCCTAATTTTGTGTTTGAACATTGTCAATTTTCATGTGAAGATAAACAAATGCAGTAATACACCCCCTTATTTTAATAAAATCACAAGTATTTATTTTAAAATTTAATTTTATACCTCTTATTTTATGTGTTTTAACCCACTACTTCATTTTTGTGTTAGATTTTTTTTTTCTAAATAAATTACCTTCACTGGCTCTGGGTCCTAGATCTGCCATTGGATATGATAAAATGGTGTTGGTGCTGTTACATTAGCTAGGACTAGAAACTGTATCAATTGCTGCAATCAGCTTCTCATTATTGAAACTTGAAAACCATTAAAATGTGTAGCATGTAGTATAGCTTCCAATTTACGTTGGTGATTGGCATTTTACAGGGTACAAGTAGACCAGCACACTATCACGTCCTCTGGGACGAGAACAATTTCACTGCAGATGAGATTCAGTCTCTAACCAACAATTTGTGCTACACGTAAATGATTTCTCTATTCATCATCTTGAATTTGTTATGCTCTCTATTTTTAGGATGACATAACCTTCCTAACATTTTGGTTGCAGTTATGCAAGATGTACCCGGTCTGTTTCAGTAGGTAATTCTGCTAATCATAAACACACGTATAATCTGCCAATAAGTTATGCTACTTTCAAATACAAACGATTCATTATAAACAATCCAACACACAAATTTGTTTAAATTTAAACATAAGCAAACACTAAAATTTCTTTGAAAACATGCATATTAGTTACTGCTATCTAATGTAATGTTTATGTTTTGTGTGTGCAGTGCCTCCAGCATACTATGCTCATCTAGCAGCCTACAGGGCTCGATTCTACATGGAACCTGATGTTGCTGAGATTTCAAAACTGCAAGGAACAAGATCGAAAGAAGGGCCTGTTCGGCCACTGCCTGCTCTGAAAGAGAAGGTGAAGAATGTTATGTTTTACTGTTGAATATAGCAGGGTGAAGAATGTTATGTTTTACAGTTGAATTAGGCGCAATAAGAGGCTTCAAAGTAGTAGAGAAACAGCATCATATATAGTAAACGGAAACTAATTAGAGGTGAAAAAATTGTCCATGTTCATATATATTGTAAGAAAATTCTGCATGGAAATTTTTGAGTGTATCTTTAAAGTTATAGTTTTCTCTGCGTAGTGCCGTTTTAAGGTAAGGGGATATATGCAAAGTTGATATATATTGGTTGGTTGCCTTGAACTTGGCTTGATCTTCCGATTTCTTGTCTTCCCAAGTCTTTTTAATTCTTCTTTTCCTACAATAAAACATCAAAAACTACTTTTCAATAGATTAAAAACACCAAACCTACTTCTAATTAATAGGAAGATTAGCATAAAAAAGATTATAACAAAGTTCTAAATCATAAAAATGTAAAATAAATGCCAAGATATGCACAAAAATGATAAGCATACAAGGTATTTATCGTTATCTGTCCTAATATGATTTATGTTCAACTTCTAATTAGATTCTTGAAGCACAACTATAACACTCATAAACCCATTCAACCACATGATTAACTTATTACACCTTTAACCAATAAGTCATCCGAATACAATTTAAACTTATTTTTCTGCTATAATTTTAATTTAAACACTTAATCACACTAATTTTTACTGTATCATGCATCATGATAAACATAAAGCTTGATAACCTCAACCATATGTCCATATTTACATGGAGTAGAGACGATGGAGCATAATAAACATTCTATTATTGCATGATGTGTGGAAATTCATTTGTGTGAGATTGTGTAATGTGTGCGTGTCTATCTATAGCTATTTTCAATTTACACTCCAATACCTTCATTTTTGGATCAACACCCAAAATGGAACGAGCATTTGCTGAACTTGGAGGCTCCTTCATTTCTGGAAGGATAGTTTGGTTGAATTTTCTGGTGACTTTTCATTTTCTCTTAGCCTTACTAAATGCGTTCTAGAATGCTCCAGGTCATTTAGTGGCTAGTGGGAATTAATTTCATGTTTATTGTCATTTATTTTCATGAAGTTACATGCAATTATCAATTCATTTGGTAAATGCATACTAGTGCGAATTTATTATAATATTTCAAGATTAGCCTATAAATAGAGAACTCTTGTACTCTTCAAAGGCAGAATTTGAAGATTAATGAATTTTGAGAGTTTCTCTATTGTGAGAGTTTTTCTTCTGTTCTTGGATAAGAACTTAATAGTGTTGGTTCTACCAGCAGGTCGTGGTTAGGGTCACCCTCTTTTTGATAACTTTCTCTACCGGCAGGTCGCGATTAGGGTCAAGTTCCTTTTTTTTATACCTATTTTCAAGATGATCCTAAGTGTTTTCTTATCATAAACTAGCATTACCATTAGCATAACCAATGTTTATCATCACAAACAAAATAAGGAATGAACATTAAATTGTAAACTTAGTTGTAATCAGGATCATGTTTAGAAAAATTAGGAACTAATGCAAAATTTATGAAAAGAACTTAACAAAATATTAATTTTTATATTAATTTTTTAATTTTTTTGAGCTGTAAAATCATTTATCGATGTTTTATAATCTAGTAATTTTAATATTTTACTTTCGATAGATAAAATAGTTAATTCATTTAATTTATCTTGTAACATTGTTGATCTTAGATATGATTTAAGCAATTTTAATTTTAAAAAACTTCTTCCAGTGGGAGCAGCCTTTATAGGTATTGTTAATGATATTCAATAGGAAAAAATGATGAAACGATATAACCTTGAAATGGAGAGAACTACAAGTTTTTTTTATTACAATGATTTGATATATATCAATTATTCAGTTGACGATTCACTTCAACTTCAAGTATTGAAAAAGTCACCCAAAGATGAGGAAAAAGGAGAGAAAAGATAAACAAACAGTAAAAATAATGGAGTAAAAATATAAATTTTTATAACGTATATATAAAGGAAAAAATGACTATTAATTTTTTCTTTCATTAAAAATGATTAATTGCAATTTTAACAGGAAAGTAATAAATGGTAAAATACTGAAAATAGAAGATCATCAAATTGGTATTTTTTCAATTAAAATCTTATAATTAATTACAAGTTAATATCATTATTTCACTTCGTTGTTAAAATGTTTACAAATTTCCATTAAAAAGATAACATGAAAAGTTCAATGACCATTGTTTAGGTATAATTTGGGTACGTGATTTTTTTTTTTTAAAATAATTGTTGCAATCTCACTGCCAACAATGAGTTTTTATAATTTATGATAACATCAATTTACTTAATTGTTTTGCTGTGATTGTGTGTCACTTAATGAATATCTAGAACATTAGTAACTTTTTTTGTTAGAAGCCCTAAGGCAAAGGCCTAAGTTGCCTTGCTATAGATACGACCTTAGTTGTAATATAAGGTTGTAAATCGGTTGAATTCTATGTTTGAGGGATTTCACAATCTTTTGTAAAAGAAAAACACTTTGCCAAATATGTCTCAAATTTGATATGACATGCCTTATTAGATTGACTTTCACCAAAATGGTTGTCCAAACTCGTAGCACCGTTCTGGGTTTGCATTCTGATGTTAGCTTGTCTCTGAACAAGGATCAAGGGCGTCGAGAAGAGTTTCACCGAGCCCCATGGTTGGCACCAAAATATTCTTGTAACTAAGTCTCACATATGATTTACGAGACCTAAAACTAAGAGCATTCAACTGAGACAAAATAAAATATGTTCTTTTTAGCTCTGTCTTCAGGATTCTTATAGACACAACTTCCTCCTAACCTTTGTAACAATCACTTTTGCATTTAACTTTTCATTAATCATTATTATGGGTGTCTTATAATGATTGTTGGGCGATCATTACAGCTCTAGAGGGCGTGTAAGAATGGTTTACCGTTATCAGTAAGGAATCGACAAAACTGATCGACAAAGGCTACACCATGTTAGAAAAGTCTTGGACCGGTTGGCGGACAACTAGTGTAGTACACAGTCCTCTAGCCTTGAGTGTCAAAGTGAAACTAAAAGAAACACACTAAAAGGGGGGTTGAATAGTGTGTATATCAAAGATGTAAACTTTTTGCAATATAAAAGATAATATAGATAATATAGTGTTAGACATTGTTCGTCTACCAAGGATGAAATAGATATATAGTGAAGAACAGTATAGTCGTCCAGTGACAGATAAAAGGTTCTTAAAACGGTTTTTCAAATTAACACTTGGTGTAAAAGGTGATAGGAAGTGTAATAAGAATGCTTAATAAACCTTTATGGAGAGAAGTAGAAACACTTGATTTATACTGGTTCGCTCAACCTGAGCTACGTCTAGTTTTCCTTTACTCACTAGTAAAGATATCTACTAATCAAAACTTGATTACAAAATAAGTATTCTAACTTGCCACTCTTGGTTTTACAAGTATTCTTAACACCATTTTTGGTACCTTAGAATCCCCTTGAATCTAAGAACCCAAGTATTGTTTAACACTAAGCCACTCCTGGATTTCATAAACAAATATTTGAATGAATACAAGTATTCTTAACACTCAAAGATTAAATATACAGTTAAGCACAAATACAAAATAACTTTGCTTCACAAAGAATAAACAAATGAAAAATGTGTATAATGGTCTAATGATTTTAGCAGAATTTTGCTTCAAGTATTTTCTTGTGCTCTTGTTCTATCTTTTTCGATAGTTGCTTCATTGAAGGAGACAACCTTTTATAGACTTCAAAAAAATATTTATTATGGTATCAATATTGATATCTTGAGAGGATCGTTGTCTCACACTGAAGAATAAGGTGACGTGTCAAGCTTTGAATGACGAGGATTTATTCATAGTATAGACAACGCCATGTGCTTTTCGTTTGTAGTGAAAGCGACCTTTAATGGAATGTTTTGTGGAAGCCTTCTATTCTCTTATATACTGTCTTTTTCTTAAATTCAAATGTCAGTTATTAAAAAATAAGAGAGGCAAATAGAATTTGAATAAAATAGTACATGTGCATTTCCCTTTTTCATCATACCTAGTTTTTTAGACTAGACACATGAGTTTACCTTAAGACAATGTGTAATATTGATTTATACAAGAGTGGGCGCTCACTAGATATAACGTGATGGATGCTAGATTAAAGCACAACATACTTTCTATAGTTGTGGATGATACTGGATGTTGTTAATTCCTTTAACATAATGATCTTGTCTACTTGTCAAAATTCATTAGAATATCAATAATTTATACTTATTATTATGCATCAAAATCTAAAGTGGATGAAATGTGTGGTTGTCCAAACCTAACAATCTCCCCTTTTTTGATGATGACAAACAACATGAATCTTGATTTATAAAGATAAACAAAGTTTTAAGAAAGGGATGAGAATGTAATACAGTTAAACCGCCCCTGAGTTCAATCATGGCAAGAAAATGACATCAAATATATGATAAAAGTAGCAGTTGAATAATAACAGATAATTACTTAAGAAAAAACATATACGAAAATACTTCAAGACTACTTTTACTATAGAAGGTTTGCTTTTAATTAAATCAAAATTCCTATTTCTCCCCTTTTTGTCATAAGCAAAAATGGGTTTGAAGATGGAAATATTGAAAAACATCATTGTCAGTCTTGAAATGGAGGTGGTGGTGGAAGTTGAAAAGGTGGTGGTGAAGATTGAAGAGGTGGTGGTATTGGAGCCAAGGTTAGTGGTGGAGGATCAAGGGATGCAGGTATAGGTGGTGGTTGATGTATAGGTGTAGATGCAACAATAGCTCCAAGCATAGACATTTGAGCCTGTCGAATGTTTTGCAAAAGGATGGCACCGAGGTTGGAGAGCTTAGTGGTAATCGAATTCTGCATAGAGAGCCGAAATTGCTTATTCTCTTTGCATTGGCATTCGACAAAGGACTCCATGGCTTGGTCAATCATATCTTGTACCTGATCACGCGTAACAGTGGCAGGTTGTGCATAGTTGAGTGGAGTAGGGCTGGAACTGGTTGAATAAAAAGTGACCTCATTTGTGTTGATTCAAGAGGAGTCATGAGAAGTTGGACAAGGAATCAAGCTTTGGAGTTTTGTGCTTTCAACATGCCTCATTTCAAAAGTGCCATGGAAGCTTGAAGATCAATTTGATTCTTGTAAAAGGAAAAAAGTGGTATCTGATAATCCAATGTGCATATCATGCATATCATTCATTTAGGATTGTTAGATTGAAGGCTAATACAAAAGCATTTAATAAATAAGGCTAATTAAAATCAAGTTTTTGGAAAAATGAATTTTTCCTGTTTTAATCGATTACGGATATGTTGGCATCGATTATTTTGTTCTTCGTGCCTTCTAGAAAACAAATCAGGAACATTGTAATCGATTATATATAGAATTAATCGATTACCTAGGCTAAAATTGAAATAATAATCTTTCTGTCTTAATCGATTACAGAAGCTTGTAATCGATTACATATCATGCCCATGACTAACATGTTTTGCTAATTTAATCGATTACATATTGGTTTAATCAATTACATAGTGCATTTGAGAATATTGGACTTTCTGTCTTAATCGATTACCAAAAACAGTAATCGATTACTCAGTGTATTTTGAAAAATCATGGATTCATGTCTTAATTGATTACGTGACGGGATAATCGATTATTATGTTCATAGCTCAAACCCAGAACATATCAGAAACACTTTAATCGATTACTTTCTTGAAATAATCGATTACATATGCTAAATAATCGATTACAGGAACGTGTTTAATCAATTATTTTCAGTTAGAAAGTTGTTATAAATAGAACCCATTGCTCTGTGTTTTGTAGAGTTGAACAATTCGTATTCTGAGCAATCACAAACATTCATGAGCTTTCATTAGTGAGTTTTCTGAGTTCAAAAACATCTAGGCTTCACCAAAATTCATATGGGTTTTTGATTTGATGAGTGAAGCATCATTAAGTCTCAAGGAGTAAGGAAAGGGATACTTTGAATTTGTCATTCTTTCTTTCAACCTGGTGAATCATTCATA
>PYAF01002010.1:658175-686658 GCA_007407185.1 Glycine tomentella | reverse complement strand
CTTTATTTAACTCGTGAATGAGCTTAGAGTACTGTTTATATGCATCTTTGCTGTTAGTTCTGGCAGCCTCTTGAAGCTTTGATATGGCAAGTGGATCATTCAAGTGAATTTCCCCACCTTTTCTCCAATGATAATCCCCAGGATTTGGTAATGCCTTTGCTTCAGCACTTCCAGCAGAGAAAACCCGAGAAGGAAATGCTAACTCATGCAATTTAAGAGCATCACGAGCAAGCATCTCAAATGTTGCACCCTCAACTCGACTTGGGGTTCCAGCAAAGCACCTTTCAATCACTTCTGATGAAAGACCCAGAGCTTCAAAAATCTGAGCACCTTTGTAAGAGGCCAAAGTAGATATTCCCATCTTCGCAAGCACCTTCATCATTCCATAGTTGCTTGCTTTGAAATACTTCTTAACCAGCTCATCTTTTGAGTAGAATTCACCATTTGCTTTGGGTGGGATCTTTCCATCAACCTGTAGTCGCCAAATTGCCTCTACAGCCAAATATGGACATATAGCATCAGCACTGAAGCCAACAAGGGTGCAGAAATGGTGCACTTCACGTGGCTCGGCAGATTCTATAACTAAGGCAACTCTAGTACGCTCTAGTGTTTTCACTAGATGTTGATGGACAGCACCAACAGCCAGCAGGGAGCTCACAGCAACACGTTTCCTTGAGAAGGCTGTACAAGATGCAATATGAGAAACAAATCAATTAGATGGAAGTGCAGTGTATAGATTATACACACAATACAAGTGTAAGATAATATAATACCTCTATCAGACAACACAAGGGTAGTGTAGCCATCACCAATTGCATCATGTGCTTCCGCACATATTCTGTCCAAGGCTTCCTCCAACCCTTTCTTGCCACGGCCCTTTGAGTATGTTATATCTATAACTTTGCTCCGCCATCCCCTGTAATTCATTTTTTTAATGGCTTCCATTTCTTCAATGGATAAAAGGGGACCTTTTAAGGAAAGACGGTGGCATTGATCCTCAGTGATTTCTGTTAAGTCACCTTCAGGACCAACCATACATTCCGTGGACGTGACTATTTTCTCTCGAATAGGATCAATCGGTGGGTTTGTCACTTGGGCAAACATTTGCTTAAAGTACTCAAAAGTGAGTTTTTCTCTATTTGACATGACGGCTAATGGAGCATCATTTCCCATTGATCCAAGGGCTTCCGTACCATCTTTTGCCATGGGAAGTAATAACATTTCCAAGGATTCAACGGTATATCTGTTTGAATAAAGCCGAATATAAAAACACATCCTTCGTAAATATAATAGATAAAATAAAGAAAATATTCAGGATGGACATCACATACCCAAAAGCTTTCAATGGAGCCAGTAAACCATTAATTCCCATATTTTCCATATCCACGTCATCACCAGATGCCTGTAATTCATGGAAAATGTATTAGTGACAATTGTCAACTAGAAATTCATGCAAAGTTCACACGGATTTTTATTTTATACTTACTGGCATCACTCCTGTTATTGATGGAGGCACTCTTTCAGATTTATGAACAGAATCAACTATGTCTTTGAGTTCTAACTTCTGCTTTTTGAGCCATTCCCCATATGGCCTTGCCAATGAATACTGTTCCTTTAAGGCATCATCATTCACAACAATATGCTTCTCAAAATCCACCAGAAGCATCATGCCAGGATTTAGTCTTCCTTTCCAACTCACGTCTTCAACAGGAATGTCTACAACCCCAACTTCACTCGCCATTATAACTCGTCCACTGTGGGTGACATAAAAGCGGCCTGGTCGCAGCCCATTCCTGTCCAACGTTGCTCCAAGATAGTGGCCATCAGTAACTGCAATAATATTAAATCAACAGAAAATTAAGAATCCATAACAAAGTGCGTGTTACAGATAAAGATGGTAATTATCAGTCCAGGAATTTCACATGATATAAGAGCGGGCCCATCCCATGGCTCCATGACAGCTGAGAAGTATTCATAAAAGGCTTTACGCTGAGGATCCATGTTCTTATCATTTTGCCATGCTTCAGGAATCATCATCATAACAGCTTCAGGAAGACTTTTTCCAGACTGAATCAAAAACTCAAGGACACCATCAAAAGCTCCTGCAGAAGAAAAACTATAATTAGTATATGAAGTTCTGAACATATCTGGTTCACAAAAATAAATTCAGATAAAATATCACCTGAATCAGATGAATTGGCATCCACAATAGGCAAAAGTTTCTTTAACTCGTTCTCGGATAGACCTAGCTCCTTGCACTTCAGTAGGCCTTCACGTGCCTTCATCCTACAAAATGTAAGTTATTAGCTGATATATAATCCTTCACTCAAAATGCAATGAGAGGTATCCAGCGCAAAGCTGTTACACCTATTTCAAAATCAACTAACATCAAAATTCCAAACTTGACTAGAAGACGGTAGCCATTATTAAGATATATATATATATATATATATATATATATATAAAGAGAGAGAGAGAGAGAGAGAGAGAAACAATGACGAATTAACTCTTCAATCCATCCATTTCAACTGCATCGGGATATTACTGATACGACCATTTAAATTTGCACTGCATTATAGAATTCATTCTTCTGGGTCTCAAACTATATTAATACTTTTTCAAGACATACCAGTTTACATTCCCTTTAAGTGTGTTGATTTCTCCATTGTGGCCCAATACACGCATAGGTTGAGCACGATCCCAACTAGGAAAAGTATTTGTTGAAAATCGTGAATGTATCTGCACATCGTGTATGCCTGATTGTCAGTATTTATGGTTTCTTCTTATTACTGACTATAAACTGTTGCGGAAACTTAAGAGCATTAATGAATATTTTTCAAGCACATCAATGATAGTATACTGAAGTGCCACTGTCTGTAGAAATTCCAGAAATCCTATTCCATTTTTACCGAAATGATTTTTTCCCTCCACCACTAAGATATTGTCTTCCAGGCCAACTAAACACAGAACATCAGCAGAAATTTCTGTAAACATGATTATCTTCATAATGAATTGTCTTACCAACTTGCCCATTGCATCCAAATTCAAATAGTAATCAAGGAAGTGGAAGAACTTAAGAGATCATTCAAACCTCAATGCCTCAGAAGTCATTCCCCAACCTTGCATCTCTTCAGTTACTGGTTGTTCCCCATGCTGTTTGTTGGAGTATATAGAGTTAGTGGAGAAAGAAGGGAAGTTAATGGATAATATATTTACCAGGGCCATGTAGCTCGAAAACCTTTCATTGCCAAGATCTGCAAAATAGTAATCCTTCAACTGAGCTGGTGTTAACTGACCTTTGTAAACAATGGTCCTGTACAAAATTGGAAACTGATTTAGACTTTTGAGCGTAACCATAATTTAGTCCTCAAAAAGAGATGTCCCATCTTGACAAAGCACCTTGATGAAAGTGAACAGATATAGAAATCTGTAATGCCATCATTATCGAGGTTTAATGCAGATGTTATAGCAACCATGGACAGCTTCCTTAATATGTACATCTGCATGAAAGGAACAAATTATCCATTAAGCATGGCAAAATGATTATCCAAATCTCGCTTAAAATTAATCACACAAAGTGAGTACCATAAATATTTAATATCTTTTTTCCCTCTTTACCTGTGAATTTTGCTAGCATATTATTCCAAAATCAAGATGTGTAGTTTAGTAATTTACTTGAAAATCTGTTTCTTTTACTTAGACATGGCAACAGGGCGGGGCGGGTGCGGATATTGTATTCCCCGTCCCCCGTCCCCGCCCTCGCCTTTAAAACCCGCCCCCACCCCCGCCCTCATTCCCCGTCCGATTTTAAAATCCAGACTCATCCCCGTCCTCGCTGAGGTCGGGTTTTCCCCGTCCAGCCCCAGCGCCACCCCTACTATTAATTAAAAAAAAAATAATAATGTGGTTTTTCTTTTGAAAAAAATGGAAAAAAAAGTTGACTAGGTAACAAAAAAATTAATAACAAACCCACGCTCAAAATATGAGATCATAATTTAAAAATTATTAAACAAAATAAATCAATTTAATTAAAACCATTATGGACCTACATATTTAATTTCTCCCAAAATATAATATCATTTAAATATATATTGTTCCAAAATTAAAATAAAACACAACAAAGAGTAGAGGTCCATTGCAGCAACAAAGCTTCCAAAATGGAATTAATTCAGAAAGTTGTTGGCCAAGGTTCAGCATCGTCGAGAATGAGAAATGAGGGGGGTTAGGATTTCAGGATTTTATTCTTATATATATAAGGGTAAATTTGTAATTTAATTATGGCGAGGGCGGGGCGGGGCGAGTATCATCAATACCAAACCCGTCCCCGTTCCCGAATTTTTGTCGCGGGAGCGGGCCGAGTATCATCAATAACAAATTCAATTTTTTCCCGTTAAAATCGGGACGAATTTTGACGGGTACCCACGGACTCGGATCTCGTTGTCATGCCTACTTTTACTAGAACTTAAGTTCAATTATATGTTTAATTTTAAAGTAGAAGTCATATCAAACATGTTATGTAGAAAAGGTACCTGTCTTTCCAAATCAACTTTTGACTGAGTACTTGGAGTAAGAAACACTTGTTCGATCACTGGTTCAGTTAGCACGGCCGATTGGCCCAATCCTGTGTTATCAGTGGGCACAGAACGCCATCCAATAACAGAGTGCCCCAGAGATTCGGCCACCTGACAGCAAAAGCACAAAACATTTAAAAAGAATGTCACTCATATAAAACCAATACTCCAGTTACCACGGTAAATTTAATAGCAAAACAGTTACACACTAGTGAAAGTGAATGTCAATTACAACTTCAGCATGATAACAATAATGTGATGAAATCAAGTTGAACTCGAGCAAGCATGCATGAAATTAATTTTTAGATAAGACAAAGATATTTCAGAATTTAAGCTACCTTTTGAAATACATTTTTGCTCTCTTCCCTGCGACTATTGGATTTAGGCAAGAAAAGCATGCCAACTGCATATTTTCCTGGGGGCGGAAGCTCAAAATCCACAACCTGCAAATAGTCAAACCTGTTAGTATCATCAACCTTTATAAACAACAAGTGAAAAACGCTGCATCAAACATCAGTAAATGAAAATTTGTGCATATTTCCACTCATCACGCTCCATTAAGAAGTTAAAGACTGAGGAATTAGTCAAAACCTCTATGGATTGATTTAATAACTATTTCCTGTTTGTTTCTCCTTAATGATTAATGTGATTCTCAAGTAAAAAGGCCCTAGAAAAGCGCAGTTGAAAATCTACATAGTAGATGAAGAAATTTACTTCCAGGATTTCATGGTCTTCAATTCAATTAATTCAAGTGTAAGATTTGTACTTAAGACTATATTTGGCAAACCTGAATTTTAACAATCCAGTCATTAAACCACGATATATTATCGGAAAAATCATATACGTACCAAAATCAAGACAAATAAAATATTCATATTTATATTAATATAAACTAATAGTTTATATTCACCCATATCTTGAAAGTAATATTATATGCTGTATTAATAATTTTAAAAGATCCTTTCATAAAAAATAAAAAATTTAAAAGGTTATTATAATTATACACACTCTGTTCTATTTCATTTCCATCATTTTCTTCCTGATATTATAAATCAATTTTTCATTCCCAACTATCACAAATCACCATTAGTATAACTTTTAAAACAATTATTATGAAAATTAATAAAATTATCTTACACAATAATTTACAATTAGATGAAAGTATAAATATGTTATATACTATCAATAACTATTTTTTCTATCTCTTTGTCGTTCCCATCATATCAATAACTATTTTTTCTTTACCTTTTTTATTTTACTCTTCCTTCCACTCCAATCCACCAAAAGTGAGATGGAAGTTTAGTATTTTCGAATTTTGAAAGTCTATGAAATGCTATGTACTTTAATATTATGATAACTTCGAATCCAATTATATTTATTCAATTTAGTGCGTCCGGTCCTACTTATGGTATCTATAATACACAATTGACTGAATTGAGGAATAGCAGACTTCAACAAACCAGAAAAAGGTTTAAAAATAATAAATAAATAAATAAAAATATGAAAAGCGAATATAGCTCGCACCGGCGCCGAATCTTGAAAACGCTTTAAACGCATAACTGAAAACGCTTTTTCCGAACAAAAAACCAATAAAGGATTAATTTGTTGCATACTAAAAAAAAAGTAGTTACATACTAAGAAAAATAATTCCCAAATTATGCTGCATCAATTATTTTTAAAAATTTAAGGAAAAAGTTAATTTATTTATTTATACTATTTGTTTACCATCATAAAAAAAAAAAAACTTTCTTGTTTTTTAAAAAGCGACTAATTCTATAGAAAACTATTTAAAATAATTTATTATTTTCATTTGATTTTATACTTTTTATTTTGAAAAAAAAAATGAAGTAATCCCATATATTTTTTAAATTTTGATTATTTTTTTTAAATAGTAGTTTCTATTAAAAAAATTGCAACGGACTGGCCAAACAACAAACCAAAATATCGTAAATAGAGCGGATGATAAAACCGCAAACCGCAAGGTCATATTTAATAATAATTTTTTTTTACTGAAATTTAGTAAACTTGTATTAATATTAATCTAGCTAAGAAAATCAAAAAGTTCTCCGTAAAAATTAAAAAAATAAATAAAATAGAATAGAATACTACCTCCTTGTAAAACTGATGAGGTAGAGCCACCATGATCCCTGCTCCATCTCCAGTGTTGGCTTCACAGCCGCAAGCACCTCTGTGCGTCATGCGCACCAGCATCTCCAAAGCATCAGTCACCTACAGCCAAAACGACACATAATCGTAAAAACGCACACCACACGTACCATACTCATACCCACACTCACATGCAAACGCCAAAATCATCGCACTCACCGTTTTGCGGCTACTTTCGCCGGACAGATCCGCCACGAACCCCACTCCACACGAGTCCTTATCCATAGCCGGATCGTAAAGCCCGAGCGGCTTGTTCGGTACGGCGGACATAGCCGACCGAACCGCAACCCTCAGCTTCGGCGATCGACCCGGCCCCTCGGATTGCCAAACGTGAAACCGCTCCGAACCGAGGCTCTTCCCGCTCGAACGCAGCCGCGTTCCCAAAAACTTCGTCACTCTTACCGGACATCGTACGTTGAGACGTGGCTTCTCGTTTTCGCTCGGAAGAGTTCTCCCCGAGCGAGCGTAAAGCCTTGAAAACGAGAGAGAGCACGACATCGCTTCAGGAAACAGTCAATATAGAAGAGAGAAAATAATCGAGAAATTGTTATCTGTTAGATTGTTATATTATTTTTTTTCCGTCGTAAATGGATGAAAAGCAATAGATCTGGCTTTTTATAGTAATTCACAAACTGATGTTCTGTTGAGTTTAATAAAAACAGAGCCAACAGTTTCAGATGCAAACGGAAGAAAAACAAGAAGCGATGAGAAAAACTGCGCCGCCGGTAGGTAAAGAGTGTTGGTCTGAGATCAGTGGTTTCAAAAGAAGTAAAGGATGAATTTATAGAGAGGAAGTGAGTGTGAGTGAGAGTTTTACTTTTTCAGTTTTGTGATGGAATTTTTATTTTTTAAGAGCATTTTTAGTTTAGTAGATTTCAAACTGCCATGAAAAAAAAATAATAATGAATAGATTTTAAGAATTTTTTTATAATAATTTATTTTTTATAATAAGAGTGGGGGCCACGAGGATATTAAAATAGTATTAAAATTAAATAGTAAAGCGTAATTACAAAGAAGTCTTATGAGTAACTTGGTTGACAGCCAGGTGGTGGGCCACACGTGAGGTGCGCTATGCGGCATGCAACAACCGCGATCGATGGGTCCCACCACGTCGTTAAATTACCAACATACATTTTTTATTTATTTTTTCTTTCGATAATGACATAAATGATTTAGCTTCCTTTGGTTTTTAAAAAAATAATAATAAGGAAAAAAATACAGTAAATAACGTTAACTCTTGGTAAAAAAAAAATAATAAATGATTCAAATTTTATTTATTATTTATAATAAATATGGATGTGATATTAATTGTCAGTAATAAATTTAATGGATATGTATTGTGAATAAAAACTGTATAGCGAAAATTTAGTGGGGTGATTTTTAAAATTAATTATTATAAAAATCATAAACTTATTATACTCATTCAATGTAAATTAATTTAATGGATATGTATTGTGAATAAAAACTGTAGCAAAAATAATATTTTTTTTAGAAAACCATAAATAAATTATTTATTATTTATAAATATGGGAGTGATACTATTTTAATGAAGTATACTTTGGTTTATGATCAAGTTTAACTAAACTTCAGTAGAAAAAAAAGTTTAAGAAAACTCTTTCCGAAATGAATATGCATCATTAATCCAAAAGATGTTACATCATCAATAAAGTAATTATTTTTTATGTGATTTCTAATGTATTTATTGAGTTTAAATATAATTTTATTTTTTTATTTTTTAAAATTTATAAATTTGGTCTATTTATTTTAAATAAAGATATTTAATTTCTCTATTTTTAAAATTTTACATATTTAATCTCTTCATCTTCTAATCAAGATATTTAATCTTTTAATTTTTTTAAATCAATAATTTTGATCCTTTCATCAAATTTGAAATGTTAACCGATTAAGTGATTAACTTAATCTAACCCAACTTAGTTATATAATATGAAATTAATTATTAATCAATATTGTAGTCAATATTAATATCATAATAATCAATATATTCAGAGTAAGTTTTATCCGTATGACAACATTTTGTCTCATGTATAAAGCACTAAAAAGACACATGCATTTCTATTTTTATATCTTTAATAACCAAAAAGAAAAAAAAACAAAAAACTAACCAACATAATAATCCTTTATAAAAAGGAAACACAAGTTTTTTTAATTCTAAACTCTTTCTTTTTTATTTCGATAAACATATTAATTTTGATATAAGTTGTATTAAGATAATAATATTATATTATAGTAAAATTTATATTATTTTACTTGTAGGTTGTATTTGACAATATATTTTAATTAATTTCAAACTTTTTTATTAGTTGAAAAGTCTATTTGGTTATTCGGTAAACAATTTTTTTTTAATAATTTCTCAATAACTTTTAGTATTTTTTGAAACATTACTAACATTTTTAAAAATATTAGTTTCTAACATCTAACTTTTATATTTTCTTTAATTTTTATCCTTAATATATTTATCAAATTTTATTCATGCTTTTTAAATATATAATGATTTCAATCAGGGACAGATGTATATATAAACGAGGGTGGGGAAATGCACCCTCTCATTTTAAAAAGTTATATATAATTATCTAATATTTTTATATTTTGTCCCCCCTAATTTTATATATTTGAACCCACACTGTCATGTCACTCTTAAACAACTCATTCGATATTTTGCTCCAATACAAAAAATTACAAGAAACTAAAAAAAAATTCTACATATTTATATTTTTAAATAAAAATTATCATTTTTTCGATTTTCATAAATATAAATAAAAATAAATAAAACTAAATGCGTAACAATAAACAATATAAAATAAAAGATATGCAACTAATTTATGCTAGAATTAAAATTTGAAAGAGCGAATAATCTGGTGAAGATTTGAAATTGATAAAAGATAATTAACTGAATTTCACATTTTAGTAACAATCAAGCAATATTTTCATAAATCAAGCAAAATTGTTCCAAAAATATCCGTCCAATTGCTTTGTTCATTATCCAAAATTACTCCGTAAAACAAGCAATAACCAAGCAATACTTTCGTAAATCAAGCAAAATTGTTTCCATATTTTTAAAAACTCACACGCTTTCAAGGGGCAAGCTTTATCCATTCCATAAGCTTTCCAAATTGTCAAACCTCACGTATTCCCTTCTCTACTGTTTATTCTCCATACTCCAGCAGTAACGAAACCTTCACTCTTCCACTCAGCCTTTCGCTCTTTGCTCTCTCCCTCTTCACCCACAAAACGCAACCCTCTCCACTCTTCCACTTGTTAAGGCACGTGAAAAGGTAGGGGGTTCCAGATTTTTTTTTTTTTTGCTATTACAAATATTTCAAATTACAAATTATTAACCTTACTATTATTCTTCTTTTTATATTTTATTCTCTCTAATCATGATTATTATTTTTTTAAAATCTTGAATAGATCATGAAAATATTTTTAAAGAGAAAATTACTATCAAATGAGCAACAATTATCGGAATCTTGTGAATCAAATCTTTGGCAACAACAAATTAAAATTAATATAGATGACTTGCCATCAGATCCAGAAAAGCGAATTAAAATTTCAGCTTATCATCCTAATGATCGAGATAAGATACAAAAGGCATATTTACAAAGAGGATAGTATTTATCTTCATGTATTTCATGTATGTTATAATGATAATTATTAATTTTTATTTTTTAAAATAAATTATCCCCACCGACCCAGAGTCCTAGATCCGCCACTGATTTCAATCATTTTACACTTTTCACTACTTCAACAACTTATTTTACTTAATGCTTATAATTTAATAAGCTAATTTTTCTAATTTTCAACTAATTTTGTCCAACATAATTGTATTGTCTATTATTCGTCAAATGATGTGGAAGATAAAAAAAAAAAAATAGTCATATAACTTGTATAAGTGTCATGTGTTGTCTTTCTTGTGATGTTTAATGTTGTTTTTTAACAAATCAATCTATCTTCAATAGGACGGAAGAATTACAATCACATATATTTACAAAATCGATGGACAAAATATCTCTATTTTAAAATAGAGAAACCAAAATTATGAATTTTAAAAAATATAAAAAACTAAATGCCTTTTTTTAAATAAGAGGATCAAAACTACGAATTTTAAAAAACATGAGAATCAAAATTACATTTAGTCTAAATATTGTCAAAATTGACAAATTAATTATATATAATACTTTATGATTAGATAGCAAAATAAAAAAAAATACATAAACACATTATCAGGTTTTATCAAATTACACATAACATTATTCTTTTTTATTTTCTTATATTAATCTTTCTTTCTTTTTTAGTTTTTTAAGAAAGCATTATACTAGTTCTCCCTAATATGTATGTTTAAAAATATTTCACTTATATTTTCTCAACACTCCCTCAAGTTTTACACTAATATCTCTTATAAGAGAAATAAACCTAATGGTTAAAAAAGTATACATACTTATATAATTAAAAAAAACCTAAAAAATTAGGATATTATTGTAATTTTTCTATTAAAAAACTTTACACTAGTACTGTTAGTGCATATCTTTATACCACTAGTGTATATATTATTTCCTGTAACAAAAGTATATATATATATATTATTTCCTGTAAAAAAAAGTATATATATTATTTAATATTAGTTTTTCAATTTAATAAGCATACATGTAAATTAGAATAACTGTTGGAGATTTTTTAGGAGTTGTTATTTAATGATAGAATTTTTAGATATCTTTCTTCAACGTTTTTAGGAGTTTTTATGCAATGGGAGTGCTTTTAGGAGTTTTTTAACCTCTTATCTTTTTTTCAATTTATCTTTTTTACTTTTATTTTTTAATTAAACTTTAATATTTTTAAAAATATTATTAGTTAAAAATATTTTGTATTAAAATAAAGGTTAAAATATAATTTTGGTTTTTTTATTTTTGTCAATTCTCGATTTTGGTCTTCATATTTTAAAATTGAGACATTTAATTCTTTTATTTAATAAAATCAATAATTTTGGTGCCTTCATCCAAATCAATGAGTTAACTGTTAAAAATAAATGTTCACCATTATAATTTTTTTGATTGAATTAAAATATATTTAATTAAAAAGAAAACATGAAAAACTAATTTCATAAGCGGTGAATCCAAACCTGACCTTCACCTGCGAGGTAGGCTTCGGCATCTACCGCCATCAACTCCAGTTTAAGCAATAAACCCAACCCAGCCTCAAACATCATTAGCTATTATCGTCGTTTTGTGTTCTACTATATTATGTTAACGAAACATTTTGTTCATTTTGAAAATCTGTGTGCATATAAATTAATTAACTAATTATCTATAATTGTGATTGTTTATATATAATGCTACAAGCATTTTTCTGATCCTCGCAGTGCCCCAATTCTTATAATTGCATTTCTTGTCATTGCAGACATAATTATTGTCGGGAGGATCAACTTCATTTTACTGCATTTCTCGGACATTTGTTATGCTTGTTAATTTGTGACATTTTTTTAAAATTTAATTTGAGAAGAAAGAAACATATTAACAAAAGGAGACAACAAATTCAGAACTTAAGAAACACGAAGAAAGCCCCCACAGCACTGGCAGATCCACTCATTAAGGTTTGGGGCAATTGTCCCTACAAAATAATTTTTTTTATTTGAATATATTAAATAAATATTTTTCCCCACAAAGAAATAGATCTTGTCCTCACAATATAATTTTTTAAATAAGATTAATGTAAATAACTATAAAAGATAAAATAATAATAAATTGATACTAATGTTATCAACTTTATTCTTTTAAATTTAATTTTTTTAATTTTTTATTATCATTTTTAATAAAATTTATATATTTTTTATTTGAGAAAATATTAGACTACTTTTTACTCTCATGAAAAAAATTTATAAATCCACCATTGCACCACAGTGTTTTCTTACCAAGAAAATCAAGTGTTTTCTTACCAAGAAAATCAAGTGTTTAATTACCATTTAAAGATATATTTATAAAAAAATTAAATACACTTCAATTCTTTAAAAAAATAATGATCAACTTTAATTTTAACAGTCAACACATTGATTTTAATGGAGTGACCGGAATTATTGATTTTGTAAAATAAAGAAACTAAATATCTTTATTTTAAAACTGAGGACCAAATTTATATTTTAGTTTTAAATAAATATTATTAATTAAAAATAACCTTGTATTATTATAATATAAAAATTATATGTTTTCACATTTATAAATTAACACCCATGAATGACACAAATAATTTCACTAGTAGATTATATTTTAGATTTTATGATAAATAATTCATGGTGTGATATATTGTTATTTTTAATTATTTATCATTAATTTATAAAATATTCAAATTTAAGACATAACTAAAGATTTAAAATGAAAGATCGAAAGAGATAAGAGTTATGTTAATATATTAAGTTGATATTAAAAACATAAAATGTTATGTTGTAGCTATATGTTAGAAGCGTGTTTGAATTTTGAAGATAAAATATTATTAATCAGTCAATTGACATAATGATATTATAATTTAAATAAAATATACCATATGCATTCTAAGAGATTAAAGTTCACCACAAGAGAAAATATAGTTTAAATGAAAGTGAATATGATAGTTGAGAGAGTAGAAACGTGAGAACACATAAACTTAGACGTTTATGAAAAGTGGAGAAGTCTATTACGGGAATTTTTATTATTTGGTTAGGATTTGTTATGCTTTATTTTTTCATGTTGGAGAAGTCTATTACGGGAATTTTTATTATTTGGTTTTGCCTATATGTCTCACGTTGAAGAAATCTATATATTATAGCAAACATTGATGATTTGATTAAGCATATTGGGCTTTTTTTTACTTCTTTTCACAGGTAGCATTTGTTTCCAAGTGTCATGTTATTTTTTTAGGAATTGCATTTTCAAAAATACTATATTTAAATTTATTATTTTTGAGTATATTTTAAAATATATTTTATTATATTTTAATATTGTTGAAAGTATGTTTTAAAATTAAAAATATTTTTTTTAAAATAAAATAAAAAGTTACTAATGTTTTAGGAAATTATAATTTTTCTTGTTCTCCCGAGAATATCATATTCTCATCCCTCCTGATGAGAATAAAAGTGTAAAGAAATATGTTAAAATGAAAGATATAACATTTTTGAAAATCAATAAAATACACTGAATATTTTTTCAAAGCTTATAACAAATATGTGTATATCCAATTAATTTAATATTATTTTAGAAATATGTTTTTAAATAAAATAAGCAGATTTTTAATTTGTTTGATATGTTTGTCTAAATTGTTTTTTTAAGAAATAATTGTTTTTTAAGTTTAAATAAACTCATCCAATATTTTTCATGCTACATTTTTTAGAATTAATCTTTAATTCGTGAAATGAACATACTCTCAGAGGTTAAGCATGTGAGATTTTGCTTAAGTGAGTGGTTAAGCATCGACGTTTATTTTAGTAGTAAAGCATGGAGTTAGGTTTTGCTTTTATGATTAAGTCAGCTTGTTCAATTTACTTTTGTTTGGTAGTAAGTATTTTTATCACACTAGATTATTTGATTATTACTCTTGCATTAGTATTTTGTTGATTTGATTGCATTTCACATGATATTAGCCATCTATTGTAAATAAATAAATAAATAAATAAAAATGAACCGTCTCAAGTAGTAACTGCAAATATGTACTTCCGACTAGCAAAATTAGTTGGTTAAAAGTTTGGTTAGAAGATTAGTTATTCTCACATTACTTACAAGCTACGTATAATTTGATATAATTAATACTTCTCAGACTATCAATCAATCTTGCATTTAGTATTTCTCTTTATTTTCTCCTTTTTCTATTATCTCTTTATGCTTAACCATGCATATTAACTGCAACAACAAAAAAATTGTTCTACCGATTTTTTAGATTATCCAAAATAATGGCTTAGTCAATTTACAATTCAATGGAACCAGCTAATTGATGGAGTTTTCAAAACCATATAATCAAAATCATAATCATTACAACTATAAAAAAGTTAAATAAATCATAATCATGATCCAAATATTTGTTGTCAAATACTTAGAATATCTTTAGTTCCAGATATTGAACAAGAATTTTAAACTCAATATATGTTATTTACTAGATCTATCAATAAAGGAAGTAAACACATTTTCAGTATGGAGAATGAATTCTTATAGAAAAATTCTCAAGATTTGCACAATGTCCAAAAATAATATTTTTTTCTCTATTTTCCTAACAACAAATGGCGATATCAACGAAAGGAAAAAAAATCTGGAAGGAGATGAAAAATTAGCCGTTACATAAGAAGAAGAAGAAGAAGAGAAAGAAAAAAAAAAAAAAAGACATAGGAGGGAAGGGAGAAGGAGGGCTCACGGTGGAGGGGAAGGGGGTGATTCACCGGTCGAGGGGAAGGCCGGAGGGGTGACATGAAGAGAGGAGAGAGGGAGGAGAAGGAAGAATAAAAAAATGACAAGAAGAGAAGAGAGAGGGAGGAGAAAAAAGAAGAAAAACTGAAGTGAAAATAGGAGAGAGGAATAAGAAAGAAGAAAAAAGAAGCATAAAAAGTGGGGTGAAAAGAACATAGAGAGAAAAAGTAAAATTGAAGAAAAAGAGAAAAAATAAAAAGAAAAAAAGTAATTTAATAAATATTAAAAAATAAAGTTCATGTAAGATTTTATCTTAAGATATCAAAATAAAATTTATCATTAAAAAAAAAAATGAGATATTTTGAGTAAAAGGTTTAAGCCTCTCTTGGAACATTTTTTTTGTCTATTTATGTGCTTTAATTGTATGCACTGTCCCACTATCTCATGTCCTAGATCCGCCGGTGATCGTACGTATCATCATGTTCTTGATACTTTTGCTACATGCATTGTCACAAAATAAGATACTGATCCTTTCAACTGCATTTAAAACTAGAGATGGTATCGCTGTTTGTATCGCCCTTAAACTTTGTATGAACACTAAAAATGACAAAAATCTTATATATATATATATATATATATATATATTAATTATTAGTACTTTAATAGATTATTTTAAATTTAAATATTTTAAAAAATCCTCTCGGAGTGAATGCGTGAATTAAAAATACTTCAGTATATATTTTAATTAAAAATAAATAAAATATTTTTTAACGATATTAAGTTAACTAAAACCTATATTATATATTTTAACATAGGAGAAAAAAATACAGTGTAATACTCATATTTTTTATGGGAGTAAAGTGTAATTTAATTTATAATTTAGCATAAGAAGGAAAAATAGCGTAATACTAGTTAGGATTTTATTTATTATAAAGTAAACTTGGACATTATTTATATATTTGGAAATATTTATTTATTATAAATTTTAGTTATTTAAAATAAACATTAGAATATTAGTTAGGGTTTTGTTTTATTGTAGGAATTGGAAAGTGTAGTTTTTCTTTGTTAAACTTGGACTATCTTTTAGTGGATACTAATCTTTCAAAGTATTAAACTTTTTATACAGTTCAAAATCAAACTTTTGTCTTCATAGTTTATGTACAACACACACAAGAGACGTGATGATCTTCCGACCGTATTATACTGTGTTGGTATGGTAATGTAGTGATATATTCCTGACATGTTGTGCTTCACTAGCCACTATTAATCTAGCATGACATGTTCTGATTATTGAGTTACTAATTCGCATATATATTTTTCGACTTACCTTTCGAACGAACAATGAGAAGATCTTTGTCCACGATGAAGCAGATCCCCAACACTACCCTGCACACGAGCTTCGGTTGGAAACACTTGTCTTCTATTATTGCTGGTCCCACTGATTTCTCAATTACTGACGCAACTCCATGAAGAAGAAAATTTTGGTAGGTTCATACGCAGCAGCTTTAGTTTAATTTGCATGTGCATAATATGATAGTTGGTCAAATGGATCGAAGAAGAAAAAGCAGACTAGAGTGTATAAAAATTAAAAACCAATGATGACATCACTCATTTTATTTATTAGTGAATTTAGATATTACTGTAAATATTAGAGGACAAACAAAACAAAACAATACATGAGCTACTATCATAAATATATACGACATTTTTTTTTTGAGAAGTCATTTATGCGGCACATCGAAGCAGTTGGGTGTTTTTTTTTTTTCATTGTTAAGTATCCAAAATATCCAATTTGATTTTGATTACTTGTATATATGATCCATGGGTATATGACTTTGAGTGACAATGAAATAATCGACCACTTTTATGAATTTTAATTTGTCTATGGGAGAGTGGTTATGGAGTGTGGCGGCATACAACTCAATAGTCAACACCTTGGATTGCCCAATGCAATTTGAAATCCCAAAAATTATTAATTTGTTAATCATGCTATCTTATAACTTTAATCGTACCTACATGAACTACTCCTGCTTGTCTTTATTATATAAAATATGATTTAACACTTAAAAAAATTAGTTAATTTTATTAAACTATGTTAATCACAAAATAAAATAGTAAGTATTTTTTTTTAAATTCTTTATTGAAATTTAATACCAAAATAAAATGATAAGTAGTTTTACGATAATTATATTCAAAGTCATACATATTATAAAATATGGTTTATAGTATAATTTTTTTACTGTAACGTACAAGTCATATAAACTAAACCGATTTTTTTATACATTTTTATTTTAAGTATGTTTATTTATTCATACCATCGGGGGATATGATTGTTACACTAATACTTATTTTTTATACACGAGTCTTCTTGATATCTTTAACTGGGGGTTGGGCACACTCCTTTCATGTACACACATATTCAATCCATGTGTTCTGGCCGTTTGATAAGTTGAGGAGCTAGCTTCTGCTTTTGGCATTCAATTATACAGAGTGATGCTCTTTCGTTGATTCCAAAAGACGCATGCGAACCCCACATTCAGATCAGTCAAAGGACTTGCCTTTCACTGTTTTGTATGGTTTTGTTGTACTAGTAGGGAGATATTTTTGGGAAGGGTCTTGCTAATTTAAGGACATTGATTAAATAATTAAAAGATGCAAGGTTTACCCATAAGTGACAAATACTTTAAGCTATTTTAGTACTCTTTCCTTCTTAATTATAGGATTTCTAAATAAAAAAAATATTTATTTTTTATAAGATTCTTTTATAATTTTTATATGTATTAATTATTTTTTTCTTACATATTCTTACTTAATTATTTTTTTTCCAAACATTAATAATAATAATTAAATGAATAGAAATAAGAAAATGATAATTTTGAAATGATAATATAAATAATCGACAGATTTAATGTAATAAACTATCTTTCTTAACAGGCGTGAATTAATTGAAATAATCTTATAATTAGGAAGCAAGAAAATATATGTTAAAGATTTGATCTTTGATCATGTGAATAGAGCAACACATGTGGGGAGAAGAGTTTTCACCTAATTAATATTTTCTTTATTTCTATTTATAGGACACAATTATCTAATTCACAAAAATTAAGAAAATTAATTAATTTAATTAACAACAATAAATTTATCCTAAATTTATAATTTTTTTCAAAAATATTATTTTCATTAATATTTTTCTCTCTTCTAAGTATGTGTTAATATAATCTCTCTTTTGTTTAATTATTAAATTTTTAGTCTAAAACCAAAATGACACAATATAAATTGAATATTATATAAGGAAATCAAATTTAACAAGTTAGGTCTTATAAATAAGAATAAAGGTAATATTTTAGTTTTTTAAAATTAATCTCATGATTTCTTACTATAAGAATACCTTGTTGTAAGCCAAAAAAAAATATTTGATATTTCATAAAATAATATTACATAAAATAATTTTTTATTTTATATAATTCAATTTTATAATAATTAAATAATGTTATAAATATAAAATATATTATAATTAAAATTTGTAATATATAAGTATTTTGATCATATAAAATATATTTTATATTTATGATAAATAATTTATATTGTGATATATTATTATTAATTAATGATAATTAGGTTTACGGAGTAGTTGTGATATTTTGGATCATTGTGACACAATGTTAATGTTAAATTTATGATAAATAATTTATAATGTAATAAATTATTTTCAAAGAGATCATATTTTTTTTTATAAAAATGAAAAAAATGGTCACTCATTTAACATTTAACATTGTATTGTTTCGCTCAACTAACTGTTTGCTTTGCAGTTAGTTTTTTTTTTTTACAGGAGCTTTGCAGTTAGTTAATAGCAACTACTCCATGTAACATTAAATACCAATATTAAAAAAAAAATAACAAGGCTATTTTTTTTTTAAAAAAAAGGACTCATATACAAATGGGTATATTTCACGAATTAAACACATATGAAGTAAATATATTTAGTTATTATTTATCTTCGTCTTATAAACGAGATTATTTCTGCATCCTATTATTTGAACACTTTTTTCTAAGTAGAAAACCAGCAACTTAAAATAGTTGGAGATCAGAGATCTATTAATGCAGCGTGACAAACAAAAAGCAGATGGCTCTACTCTACATAGATCTTTTCAATATGCGGAAAACATTGATTTGCTGGAAGAAAATCAGATTCGAACGACACTATATTCATCATTTTTTTTTATTTCTTGAAAGTGCTAAGTGTAACATTGACTGGCTTTGGCTCAGTGGGTTGTAACAACCAAACTTTCAGAATACATTTAAAATTTTCACAAATAGACAAAAGAATTTTCATAATGTGAACAGTATCACTCCACTCTGTCTCGTGCATTGTAAGTAATGCTTGGTCATGGCTCAAAACAGAGCAGATGATATCATATTGGCAACTTTTTTTTTATTAGAAATCAATTGTATATTTACCAATTTACTATTGGCATGGCATGCAATGAAAGAAAATAAAAATAAAAATATTGATTTTAAAATCATTTTTTTTCTTTCATTTAGTTTTCAATTCAAATGTTAAAATTTTATTTATTTATGTACCTGCACATAAATGGCTGGGGGTAATTTCCCCCCTATGTGTCGATATTTTCTTGTCATTCTCCTTAGTGCGCATTCTTCATCCTTTGCAAGTTGGCATGTGTGATTGTTTATAAAAAAACATTTTTGATACTCAAGTTAAGATGATGTAGTAATAAGTAGGGGTAATTATGTAAGAAAATTAATAGAATAATTTTTGTTATCTCAAAAAGTCAATCATTTATATACACATATTTATGCAAGAGTCTTAAGATCCTTATATCTTACTTTTCGAATAAGAGGAACTTTAAGAAACAATAAACAATTTTATTATAATTTGATTAAAGGAATCTAATTCAACATTACCTAACCTAAAAAATTAAGATAAGTTAAATTTCTTAATCTTCATTAGATCGTGACTGATAAATTCTAGGTCACATCAGTATTTTTTTTTTCTTTGTTTCTCTTTCTACCAAATAAAGGATATTGTTCAACAAGTTAGAACCTTAGAACTAGCAGTTAGAACCTTAGAACTAGCAACACTTTCATAAGGTTGTAATTTGTTGGGCAAAAAGGTTATATGTAGAACATTTTAAATAAAAAATTATAATTTTTTTATCAATACTAATTATATTTTTTCACTAAATGTATTTTATGTATAGAGCATTAATGCGATTTTTTTTTTACTTTTTCAACAATTACGATTATTTTAATTAACTTTTGCACAATTCTTCGACTAACTTTGCATAATATAGTTCAGCCAACAAAATAAAAAATTTAAAACGACATAACATCAAGATTTTTTCTTAACACGATTCCAGTAAAAAAAAAATAACCTGCAAATTCATTTTATATGTTAAATACTCAACGATCATGTAAAGAAAACCAATCGATCTATACAAACAAACCAAATAAGAAAAAAAATTCAATTACCCACATTTCATTTGCTTACACAATCATAACAATTTCACACGAATGATCTATATGATCACAGGGGGAAAAATTGTATACCTAGCAAAATCTTTAATCGTCACATGCATTATCCTTCACAAAATACCAAAATTATACAAACCCATTAATCCTAATTTATTCATTGCATACTAATTAATATTTTATAACTCCATAATTAAAAAGTAACTAAATTATAAATCTACCCTTTGTTCAACCGTGCATAATTTTTTTATACGTAAAAAACATTTAAACTGTGGAAAATTCACATGACGCATAAAAAAGTATACGGGTAGGAGAAAAAAATCATAAAAATTGATATAAAATTGAATTGACCAATAAATGTGTGTTTGTATATATGTAAGGACTTTGGATGGATAATGGTATATTACGAAACAAAGTACCCAAAAATTCCCTTAAAAATAATATATAAACATGTAAATTCAAATAAGTAAAACATATATAAATTTATATATATATATATATATAATGTTATCCAAAAAAAAAAATATACCATAAAAAAGTATAATGTCCTAATAATTTAAGAGTAACTATTTCACCAACCCAATTGCCTACATGTCACTAGCAATCGATAAAAAAATAAAACAACTTCAACTGTCTTGTCGTATACCTGTTGAAAATTCCCATTAGCACTAAGGTGCGTGTGTGTTTCACGTTGCTTGCTGTTTGTTGATCAGTCAAAATCAGTTTTAATTCAAATTCTCTCTCTATAAACAATTTTCATATGAAACCCAGTTAACGAGTTTCTTAGAAAGAGAATTAAAATGTTAAAATAAAATGATAATAAAAACATAAAATTTAATTTATGAAGAAGTTAAGAATGATTTTGTTTTACTTTTCAAATTCTTTAGTAGGTTTGATGATGATGATGATGATGATGATGATGATGATGATGATGATGATGATGATGATAAATGCTGAAAAGTAGTAGGAAATGTACCCAAAAAAAGTGCTCGAAAAGATACGGTCTCGCAGTATCACTGAAGTTATATAAGGCTATAATAACTATAAGCAATAAGCAAACTTACTTTTACCTACCTTGACTCAAAAGGAAAGTAAAAATAGGGAAAAGATAAAGCTCACTTTTCCACTTTTCCGTGAAGGTTCATTGGCATTTGGCAAAGCCAAAGGTTACTGTTAACGGTTACACAACGCATGATAAGTTGTCAAGTTCTGCACTATTCTTTTCTTTCTGCCTCTCCCCTTCGGTTACACACGCATGATAGGCAAGATCAAGAATATGGTTGATATTGATACGATATATGAAAAATAAAAAAAAGGAAAAAGAAAACTGGCACAGGGTGGTGGGCGATGCCATGATCGCAACCAGTCACAAAAGGGAAGGTTGTTGGATAGTCTTAAAGGGACATGTCAATTCAATCTATTTTTCTTTTTGAAAAATTGCATGTGCTTGTGGACAACTATAGAGTACCAGTAATTATACTGTGCAACTACTGCTCTTTGGTTTGCTCTTTTACTCTTCAATCATGTTTAAGGTTGTTGATCAGGATTTTTTGTTAAAGGTTCAAAAGTTAATTAAATCAATAAATCGGATTTTTCAATAGGACTTCACATTAACTAAAAATACTTTCTCAGGATTCTTTGGTCGAACTAGCAACTAAATAAGTTTTCAATTTGAAAAAAAGTTACTTCAGAATTTAATTTTAATAATTATATAATTTTTCATCTCTAAGTGTTTAATGTTCTTAAGAAATATCGAATTCTTACCATTGAATATAACTTGTTTTGACTTGCAAGCACCACTTCTTGTACAAAAAGCATTTATAAATTATCATAATAATGCTCGAACTACGAACAATAGTATGCTTTAAACAAATTATAAACAAAAGTTACGGAGGAGTTATAAGGAAAGTAAATCTAATATACTCGAAAAGTATATAAAAAGAGACTGGGTAAGAACATATATTTTTCACTAATTCAGGTTGCCATGAATGCAACGTAGTTTGGTGTACACAGAATGTGTTTAATGATGAAAAACCAAATAAAAATTACATATCTTTTTCTATTTATAAGAATGTTGAAATAATGGAAAATAACTTGTTAATTGAAGCTGTGAAGATTTATGAGAAGTTTGTAGTGATTACGAATAGTTATTTGTAATTTATAAATATTAGACTTGTATTTTGTGATAAATGCTAAAACTTGTATATAAAATTTACATATTTTAAGTATTTGCGATGCTCATGTATCATTTCAATTACAAGTTTTTACTATTTTCACAAAATAATTTTATTTACTCTCATTTACTTTTATTGCATTTCTTCGCGCTCACTTCTCTCTTTTTTTTATTTATAACATTTTCTCTTTTTGATAACATTTTTTATTTAACACATTTTAGTAATTTGTTTGATTATACTTGTAATTATATATTTTAGATTGAATCGAACATAAAAAAATTAATACATTGACTCATAATAAAAGACCTATAAAAAAGAATAAAATGTCTCTAAATGGAGATTTTATCTCTTTCTCAGTATTTTTCCTGGGTTCGAATTTTGAAACACTGGCTAATAGTTAATAAAACACCTAGTTAAATATTTTCAGTCTTAAAGAGTGGGAACAATGATTGTGAGCTTCAGTGTTGCACAGAGAAGGGACCCTGTTTCACTAAAGATTTTGTGGAGTTATTACGAGAGCACACCACAAACCAACCGAACAGCACCATTTATATTTGACAAATACTAAGCTCTTGCTGGCTAGTGATCTTATACTTTTTATTAGAATATGCAAAAATTATGTTATTTTTTAATTCTTTTTTGTGTTTTATACGATGTTTAGAATAAATATTTTCTTAATTTTTTAATCAATGTATTAAAGGAATTAGTTAACAAGATCCTCTATATTTTATTAGATCTGCCAACACAGCCTTAGTTAGAGTGTGATTTATTCAGCGAAAACAATCATAAATTATGTTCTGGGCCAATCTAATTGTTTAATCTCTAGCCCAAGCAGAGCCCATTGGGCTGAAATTCATAAGGCCAACGTTAGGCCCATGAGTGGCTGGGCTGGGTTAAGTAATAGTAGTAGCGATTTGTGTGAGAAGAGAGAGAGACAGAGAGAGAGAATGTCGTCGACGGTGCTGGAAGTGACGCGGGCGGCACACGAGGAAGTGGAGCGGTTGGAGCGGCTGATAGTGAAGGAGCTCCAGAATGACCCTGCCTCCAACAAAGAGCGCTTGTATCAGAGTCACCGTGTGCGAAATATGATCGATACCATTACTTTCACCACTGAAAAGCTTGTGCGTTTTGCTTATTAGTATTAGGTTTTTCTTCTTCTTTTTTCCCATTTTCACATTGTGACCTAAGTTGCTATTCTGTGTTTCAGATTGGGGTATATGAAGATAGCGACAATGCAAGGAAGGACGAGATTGCTGCACTTGGAGGCCAAACCGCCACTGGAATTAACGTTTTTAGCGCCTTTTATGATAGACTCAAAGAGGTCGCTCATTTCTTTTCATTTTGTATTTCTCAATTTTTAAAAGAAATGGACTTTTCTTTTGCTAATTATTTTTTTCTTAAAAAAAAATTAAAGTGGTGAAGCATGAATATTGTTGTTTAAATCTGTATTTGGAAAATTAGGGGATTTATATAATTACGTTTTGGAAGAAAATAAATAACTTGATATGGTGAAGCTGGGTTCTTGCAGTTATTTGATATTTTGTTACTGATGTATTTGTAACGGATTGGTTGTTTTGTGGTATTACAGATACGAGAGTATCATAGGAAGCACCCAGTTGCTCGTGTTGTTGACGCCAATGACGATTATGAAACACTTCTCAATGAGGAACCTCAAATTGAGTTTAGTGGAGAGGTCTCTCTCTTTCTCTTTCTCTCCCCCCGCCTCCTTTTTGTCAAATCGGCAATGCTCTGGAGTCTAGTGAACAGAAAAATACAGAGAATACTGTTTGCTTTTAGTGAAATTTAACTTGGCTTAGCATGTGGGACAATGAACAAATTTGGGGATTCTTAATATGTTAAGAATAGCCCTGACAAGTCCTTAGGATATTAATCTATTTTGTGCATGATTGAACAATTGAATAGTCTGTCTATGAATTGGGAAAGCTGGGAAGAGGTTCTTGTTTGAGGTTAACTTTTTTTCTGGAGACAATGAGTATATTGAGTATGCAACATTAAATCTAACTTTCTATTATGAGTAGAGGCAATGCCACATTTCCAGTACTGACAATTTCTGCTCCTGCAGCCTTTTCTGATCACTGATTCTGTGGAATTTTCTTTCAGGAAGCACTTGGTCGATACCTAGACTTGCATGAATTATATTATCAGTATGTCAATTCTAAGTTTGGAGAGCCAATTGAGTATTCTGCATACCTTGATGTTTTCTCAGACACAGATAAGATTCCCCGCAAAATGAAAATGAGCAGGTTAATTGTATTATCGGTTGAGTTAATTTGACAATCATTTGGCATTTATCTGCACCCTAGTTCTGTATTAAAATTGTATTTTGTATAGGCTTTTAACCTTTTGTTTTTCAATTTCTTCAGGCAGTACCAAGAATATTTGGCGAATCTTTTGGAGTATCTGTTATACTTTTTCCAGCGGACAGAGCCCCTGCAAGATCTTGATCGAATTTTGTCAAAGGTGATTGATATTATTTGGCCACTGTTCTAAATTTGTGGCATGTTTAGGTTAAGATTGAGCCTCACTAAACGGATATGGTTTTCCTTTTGTTTTTTCTTTTCAATTTGTGGCATTTATAGCTTAATTTTGAGCCTCACTGTATGGATATGGTTTTTCTTTCTTTTTTTCATCTCATGAATCATAACTGAAAATATTGGTTTAGAAACCTAATGAATCTTTTCTCTGAATGATTTGCATTAGTTTTTATTTCTGAAATTTTGGTTTCAAAGAAATCCAGTGATATGTTTGGGTTGTCATGTCTTGTGCCAATTTATTCTACTTTTAGGCCTTCTATTACCACATTTTTACCAGTATAAGAAAGTAGTAATCAATTTTTTTTTTTTTTTGGGGGGGGGGGAGTATTTGTAAAGACAAAGTTGGGGTAGTGCACATGTTGTAGAAAAGATGGTAAAAAATTGCCTTAGGTGGTTAGGGCATGTGCGGACAAGACATGTAGAAACCCCATCAAGTATAGTAGATAAGATGGAGGGTAACCTAATTGCTAGAGATAGAGGAAGACCTAGAAAAAATATAGGCATGATTTACAACAAAACATTATGGCATTGTTTGACTTCACCTAGTGGAGAAAAGCTTGGTTGTTGTATTTAACTATTTATAAACAAATTTACATGTTTTTTCTTTCACGCAATCCCATTTTCTACAGCATTCTCTGTTGAAGTTAAATATTTTTTAACTAAAGCTTAAATATTTATTATTAGATTTTATTTTTTTGGACAGACTTTAAATTTAGAAAGGATTATATGATTTCAATATTTTAGATTTTCTATGCACAAATGCATGATTGACCATTGGCTAATTATGAACTTTTTTGTTTTAACAGTCATATTCAGTAATTCCTGCTTCATTTTTCAACTCTTTTCATTCATTTCTTGGCCTGAATAATGTTGAATTAGTTTATATTGCATCATAGAAGGGTGTATATAAAATTTTTGAAAGCTAATCTTAGTGTGTGTTTGTATAAACTTTCAAAAAATGGTTCTAAGGATGAACAAAAAGGTGATTTAATTTTCAGAAATATTATAATAAGCAGAAGCTATTTTTTGTGAGGTGATAATTATAAAAGTACTTTTTATTTTGAAAGTTTGTTATACTTAGTTTTTCTCCCTAGAAGCTACTCAAACCACAATTCAAGATAATCGGAAATCTTTTTTTTTCTTTCCTGATTCTATTGTTTTTCTAAAGCTTAAAACCACAATTGTTAGAAGTGATTTTTTCATGAAAAAAAAAGCTAAAACAAACTGACCATTAATTTTCATCTCATTGACATGGGGATTCTTTGTGCATTATTTAAATTTTCTCTTTATGCGAGAAAGAATCTAATATAATTGTGGCAGGTAACAACTGAATTTGAAGAAAGTTGGGTTGTTGGAAAGGTACAGGGATGGGAAAATGACAATCAGGAAAATGGACATGTACTTGCTGAGCATGCTCCCATTGATCTTGATTATTATAGTACAGTTGAAGAATTGATGGAAGTCGGCCCTGAAAGGTTAAAGGAGGTAAAATTGTATGAGGGTGCGTGTGTGTGGGTGCATATTCCATTATCAATGTAGCTGGTCAGTGCAAAATTCACCATCACTAATCATAAACTTGATATATTGATTATATTTTCTTTTTCTTGTCTGCTCTTTGACATGATAGGCACTGGCTGCATTGGGGCTTAAGACTGGTGGTACTGTTCAGCAACGCGCTGAGAGGCTCTTCCTCACAAAGGTAGTTTATACCCCATTTCAGAGTATAAGGTTCTTGTATCAGAGTCAAAATTGTATGTCCACTGTGAAGTGGCTCAAATTGACAGTTCTGCTGGCTACTGATAATTCTGTTTTAACTTACATTGGCCCATCAGTCTGGTCCCTCATCAGCTACTACAGTCCTTGGAAAACTAATGTGTATATAACTGGCCCTTGACATAATCAATAAATGTGTTTTTCTGATTTTATTTAATTAAAGTACTTGAAATTCATAAGGTGGTCCATTATTTCATACATTTTGAATACTGTGAAAGTTTGAATTCATTATCTATTTCATAAGTGGCATTTCCATTGTCCTTGGTAGATCAAAATTAAATTGAAATTCTTTCACCTGCAATATCCTGTTTGGTTGGGAGAGGTCCTGATTCATTGAATTTTGTTTAAAATAGCTTTGCTGCCCATAGGCTACATCTGATAATAACAATTAATTATTTGTTTTTTTTAATATGCAGCACACACCTCTTGAAAAGTTGGACAGGAAGCATTTTGCTAAGGGTGCATGTGGTGTAGAAAAGAACGGGGTTGCTGCTGTTCCACAAGAAGATGGAAATTCTAAAGAAATTGCATTGATGGAAGCCAAAATGACAAAACTTTGTGATTTGTTAGAGGAGGTTAGCACATTTTGCTTAATTTCCTTTAGTTTCATTGATGGCTTCTTTTCAGCATTTTGGGCATGTATAATGATTGCATGTATCAAAATTTCTGTCTGGATGTATAATTTTTCTGACCCTTCTACAGACAATTGCTCGAACAAAAGACAATGTTGTAAAGAAGCAAGCCCTAACATATGAGGAAATGGAAGCAGAACGTGAGGAGGTGAGTCAAAGCAATTTAATGATCCTCTAAAACTTGGGGATTCTTGCTGCATTGCTATGATATTAGTTTCACAAATTACAGTTTTATTGATTTGTAGAAGAATGCATTGCAATAACCTAACAGTTGTAAAGTCTCCTTATTTGCGGCCTCTTTGGGGTTCACATTAATTGCACAGCCTCGAGGGAGTGTATTTAGTCTCACATTGACTAGAGATATGGCTTAATTAGAACTTGTAAAGCTTGGGCAATCCTCACCTTACTGGCCAATTTTGTGGGGTTGAGTTTTTTTACAACTAGCATTTTTTTTTGCAAAATGCCATAAATATAACACATGCATATTAACAAGAGAAAAAGAAGTTACAAACTTTCTTCCATACCCCATTTGGTTTACATTTTCTCTTTTTTTGGCCATTTACTTTTATGCCTTCTCTGCTCCCATAAATAAGCTCATTTAATTGTGTTATATCAAATGATCCTTGACAGGAAGAGACACAAGAGGACTCTGAAAGCGAAGATGAGGAGCAGCAGATATATAATCCCCTAAAATTACCAATGGGATGGGATGGGAAGCCTATACCTTACTGGTTGTATAAGCTACAT
>PYAF01002010.1:602374-658075 GCA_007407185.1 Glycine tomentella | reverse complement strand
AAGAGGACTCTGAAAGCGAAGATGAGGAGCAGCAGATATATAATCCCCTAAAATTACCAATGGGATGGGATGGGAAGCCTATACCTTACTGGTTGTATAAGCTACATGGTCTGGGTCAGGTATTATATATTTCCCATTAAAATTTTGGAAACTGAAACCAATATTAGAGAAAAGCTTTTAAATGAAATTATTGTTACATTTGCCACTACCTGTTTGTAGAATCATGTTATACATTAGATAAATCTGTTAACTGATTAAAAGGGTAGGGACTTGTTATTGTATAGGATTCTTTATGGCTAACAGTATTTTGATCATTAAATAATATAATATGTATTTCAGGAATTTAAGTGTGAGATATGCGGGAACTACAGTTATTGGGGGCGTCGGGCTTTTGAACGACATTTTAAAGAATGGCGCCATCAACATGGGATGCGGTGTCTTGGTATACCAAATACTAAGAATTTCAATGAAATCACATCAATTGAGGTATGCATATTATTTGTTTCATTCCCTTGCTGCTAATCAGTCTGTAGCATATTCCTCAAGTATAATATAGATTACTTTTGTCTTCTGTGTATGCATGTGTATTTCAGTGCACACACCTTTATTTTATTTGTTATTGGGTTCTTCATGATTACATATTGAAACAATTTAAATCAACATTACATTTTTTTCTCCTTGGTCTGTAACTAATTAAAATATAACATACATTAAAATGTTACGGTATAACTTAATCATCTGGTACTAAAATTTTCTTTTATGTACTGTTTTCCAGATAGTGCTAACTAGTGTCTTAAGAGGACAGGTTAAGAAATCAAAAGTAGTTTTTTTTTTTTTTTTTTAATGAGAAAGGGCAATATTTGATGTTACTAATGGAGTAATGTGCACTTACTAGTGTAATTTCCGATAAACTTTCTATTTATTCCCTAACGAAACTCCTTTAGGGTATTCAATAGCAGGACCCATTTTTTTAATTAAGTTTGAGGTGCATGACTTCTTAAACAATCGAGTCCAAAGTTATATCTGAGTGCATGGTTTGATTATTAATTGGTGACGTGTGTGCAGTACCAGTAACAGTATCATTAAGTGTGGTTTTCTCTGTTGCAGGAAGCAAAGGAACTTTGGAAGAAGATACAGCAAAGACAAGGAGTGAACAAGTGGCGCCCAGATCTTGAGGAAGAGTATGAAGACAAAGAAGGCAACATCTATAATAAGAAGACATACACTGACTTGCAGCGCCAGGGACTGTTATGAGAAAACACAATTTTGAATGTTCCTCTTTTCAAGCAGTCTCTTCCCCTGGTGTTTGTGTGTGAAGTGGAAGTAGCAGTTTGCTTTCTACAGAGTTGATGGGGGAAATGGTTGTTATCTATAAGCAAATATTGTGCACTACCAGGGAGAATAGCAGGGGATAATAGTACAATGAGCAATATTTTGTACCTTATGTTGTACTTCCTTAATAATCGATACTCTAACCAGGAGAAGAAACAAATATTGCCAATAATGTTGCATAGTATTATAAAAGATTTTGGGTGTCAGTAGCCTACTAATGTCTATTTTAATTGGAGATTGAGTGAAATCTTGGCTGCAGGTACATTTGGAATCTGATTTACATGGAGTGTCATTTATGGGAATACTCGTAGCGTGTATTGGACTAGTGAAACGTGCCCTATATCTGTTAAAAAATTATGTAGAGCAAGAGGAAAAATGGTGAGTCTTGAGTACCTGTGAAACATTCTAAAAGGCAATCTCACACCCAAGTGAGTGCGTGAATTAATGAAGTAATAATATATGAAAAGTTTGTGTAGTTGATTCTTGAAGTTTTTTACTTATAGAGCTCGTATGAGGATGACTAACGGGTGTGACATGCAAGGGTAGTCACGAGGTAATGTGTTCTTTACTGTTTTCATTTTTTTAATTACAAAACTGTTACTTTATTTTCAATCTGTTTTCATTTTTAAAAAATTTGTACAAAAATAGAGAAAAAATGTTCAGTATTCCCTGTACAAATCTTTAAAAACAGGAAATAAATTGAAAAAAAAGTAATAATTTTGTGATTAAAAAACATAATAATTGAGAATCCCTTCCAAAGATTAATTCCTTTAACAGCTGAAAATATGATGGTGAGAATATTTATTTTCATGTTTGTTAGGATGTTAATAAAAAAATATTTTAAATATCTTTTATTCCCATAAAAAGTTGTATTCTCATGTTTATACTATTTTATTTTTATGAGAATGTGAAATTATTTTCTAACCCCCATCATATGTCTTCCATTTTTTTATGTTTTGTTAGAAATATTAAAAGTTAACCAAATATATTTTTAGATATGCCAAAATATAACATTCTTATTGCAATATTTCCAAACATGTGATTTCTCCTTAGAAAATAACTTCCTTCATTCCAATGAGAATATTATTTTCCATCCCTCCTCGTGGGAGTAAAAGTGTAGGATAGCGTAGTACAAATGGAAGTTATATCTTTCTCAAGAATTAATAATACTTAGAAATGGTTTTTCCAAGCTTATAAGTTGTAACATGAGAATAAACTTTTAATCCATGAAACAAATTCACTCTAAAAATCTTTTTAAATGGTAAAAGACTTTAGATTTACTACCGATGAAAATAAGTCAAGCCTCATGAGTCATGATAAGAGCTTATAACCTAACGTAGATGAAACCTAAATTAGGCCAGATTGTTTTGGAAAGAAATTAGATTTAATCATAAAAATCTATTTAGCTAAAAATTATCAAACTTTAGATCATTCAAAAGGTCTTGTGCCTAACATGTTACGTTCTTTAAGCAAATATAAATAAATAACTTTTTCTTAATTATATTAAGTTTGTTATAATATATTAAAATCATATATTTAATTGATTTTTTTAAATATTAAGCATGTTAAAGTGTTAAACATACAATATTAATCTAGAATAAATTATTATCTATTTAGAAGCTTTATAACAAAATAGATTTTTAAACAAATTATCGTAAAATTCAAATTATATCTTAAAAATAAACTTATATCTATAAAAATGTTAGACTGAACATAAACTAATCTATTCATTTCCACATTTGGTCATATGTTTCGAGTAATATGATTTTGATTTAAAAAATTATAATTATTTTACAAAGTTTTTCTTCATTGACTTTTTAACCTATTAGTCCATGTAATGATAAGTCATACCTATATAAAAATTGAATATGAAATAGCTCTTAAAAGTAACTTAACAATTTAAACAACTTTCAAATAGGTCAAATTAGACTTAAAAGAACCTATTATAAAATAAGTCAAATTTGAATACTCAGTTATTTAAACAAATCAAACCTATTCTAGTAAAATCTTGTTCAATCTAACTTATTTTTACCCTTAAAATATACCTAAGTTCTTCAGAACAAATTATAAAAATAATTTATGGTTTACATGAAAATAATTAAACCTAATTTCCTCTTTAAGTATAGAATATACATAAATACTTATATGATGATTAAGCATAATTTGTAGTTCTTTCCCTTAATACTTTTAAGTTAAAATTTTATCAGTAAGACTGTCCTACAAAGGTTATTCAATGACAACCTTATATAAATGACAACCATTATTTTTAAAATAAAACTTATTAAGCAATCCATGAATCTACAAAGTTAGAATTTAACCAGTATTTTAACTCATAATGTATGAGTAATATTTATTTTCTATTAATATTTTTAAAAAACTAAAAAAAAGTATGAAATATTATGTAATTTAAAAGTTAAATAAATTCATTCAAAAGAATAAAAAGGATTTTTAATTTGTTTTCTATTTATAATTTTATTATAAAAAGGTAATTTAAATAGTATTATAGTAAAATAAATTAAAACTTATATTTTTTAATATATTATAAAAAAATATTTTTTTTGTAAATAAAAAACTTTATAATTTATTGACAATAATTTCATTATAATTTTTATAATTAAAATAATATATATATATATATATATATATATATATGTGAGTGTGTGCGCGCGTGCGCGTGGGCATATATATGTATATATAACATAAAATAAGGAAAGTGACAAAAAGAAAAAAAATTTATACAGTTGATGATTGAGTAAAAAAATCAAGAAGAGAGAAAATTATAAATAGCGATTTCAGAAAACAAATAATATCTAATTTTCAAATTGTGAGTTTGACACATAGAGGTAAAGATAGACCAAAACTTACCTAGAGAAAGGTAGTTAAACAAGACCTAATAAAGTGAAATATAAATTGACTTACAGAATGGAGAAAAGTTATAAACTTGATAGAGGGTTAAACCAAATAGTATGTCGTTCTTTTGTTTTAGTCATTTTCCTTTTTTTTTCTCTTTCCTTCCTTTCACCTCTTTTATTTTAGCCTTTTTTTTTCTCCTTTTTGTCTTATTTCCACTTTTTCTCCCTCTTCCCTTCTCTTTTTTTGTCTCACTTTCGATTTATCATTGAGTTTATCTACCACCAATCCTAATTAACTTGAGTTAAAGGTGCTATTGATATTAATGAAACAAAAATCACACTAATAAAACACAGAGAAATGATGATATGTGTTGACATAATGAACACACAAGTTATAACACCACGAGATTTGCATAGTAATCAAGTTAATTTCTTTTTACCTTGAATATATCACAATAATTTACTGAAATTACTCCATCTTCTTTTCATGTCATGCTAAAAATCTCACATAATTAGTTGTGAAGACTTTTCTGAAAAATTTATACTAAATTACCAGAAATTTAAGACCTGTATCCATTAACTAGTTTATAACTGAAACAATGAGACAATAATAAAATATGTATCATTTCTCCAATCTTTCACATTTTGAAAAGATTTTTATTATTATCAAGTAAAAAATCATTATTAAGTTACTTATAAAATTATTATAAAAATCAACAAATTAATATCTATAACAATCTAAAATTTTTTGACAATATAAAACCCATTTAGATTTTCATTGTATTAAAATTAAATTTTTATTTAACCTTTTGTAATTTTCAAATACCATTTTAAACTCAATGAAAACATTCAGCGAAAAAAAAAAAACCCTTGAAACAACCACCAAGTACAATATAAATGTAACAACAGGCCCTAACACTTTTAGACACTATTATTAGTAGTTGAAATTTATTGAAAACTATATCAACGACTAAATGTTATAATTTCCAATAAATTTCAACCAATAATAATACCTAAAAGAGTGTCAATGAGTTGCAAAAACTTCCCATGGGAAACGCAAACAACACATTTTTTGAAACATCCTTCTCAAACACTATTCTTGATTTGGATAATCCGTGTTAAGACTCACTAATAGAATGAACCGAAACCCCAATAAAATGAGAATAAAGAACTTGTTATTTAGTTAAACTCCAGCTTCAGCAACATGCATTGGAAAGTTGGTTTAAAATAATCAGTGAAAAAAACAAATTATAGAAAAGTTGGTTTTAAATAAGTCGATACTGAGGGAGACAAAACGGGCTGTAAATGAAAAAACGTGGAACAGAACCAGAAAACTCATGAACAGTAGTACCAGTTTTTTTTTTTTTTTGAAAAGCTTTTTTTGATATGAACTTAAACTAACCGTATTAACTATTAAGATCCATTGCACTCATGCAGAAGGGAATGCAACTTAGATGAGATACTTACTGCCACGGCATGCAAGAGCAGAAAAGCTAAAATAGAAGTAACGAGATGCGAGGAAACTCATGCATGGGGGATCAGAAAGACGCTATTCTAGGGAATATGAATGCCATTTCCTTTTATTCTCGCTCAAAATGAAAGCAACAAAAGGGGGAGGAAATTAAAACCTGATGGATAAAAAGCAATGAAAATATAGAAATTGTCTCAATGTGTACTTTCAGGAGAATGATGTATCCGGCTTAAAATTAGTGACTCAGACTCATTTGAACCAGGCATCAAAGCATCACAAGCTTTGGGAGACCCATCCTCAACAATTAAGGGATTAGGATTAACCTTTGTGTCACCAAAACCCAGCTTTTCATCTGAGCAACGGGCAAAACCAGTAGTTTTGGCTTCGCTATCTATGTTATCACCCTCTCCGTGCAAAGTAGGGGCCAACTGAGCTTCATTTTTAGCTGCCAAGGAGTAATCCTCTTCTGCATCCCTTGAATTCACCTTATCAGAAGTGATTTTGGGCTCTTTCTCTTGCAAACCTGCTACAGCTTCTTCTTCTTGGTTCGCACAACTAGAAGATGGGCTAGACATGCTAGTTTTGTCATGATCTTGCTCCATTTGGCTGTAGGTTTGATTGATCTCTTCCAATTGCTCCTTTGCAGGAGATGTAGTTTCCACTTTGCCTGATTCTAATGTAGGCATTGGCACATCTTTTATCCCATTGCATGCTGAGACAGAAACATGGCCATTCTCCAAATTAGGAACAGGAAATGACTCATCCACTTGCATCTGGTTGAATACCACAATATCATCTACCTCCCCCTTGCTAGGCAGGTTCACCCTGTGCTTTTTGTAAAGGTCTATGGCTCTCTGCAAATTGGAGAAAATTTCACTCATCAGGACTCCAGAATTCAGTATTTAAGCATTGATAGAACTTGAGAAAATGGACAAACGTAGGAAAATAAAATTCTAGGTAATGCAAATTCTCATTACCAATAAATTATTACCACACTTGAAGGTTAGAGAAGAATATTACTAAAATTCTAAAGACGCACATTATTCACCTACAGATAATTTCTCTAGCCATTAATGTAACTGATCAAGTAGATTTACCTGGAAGATAGAATTATCAATTTCTGGAAAAGGTGAACACCTTGATAAGGTGGCAGCATATTTCTGTCTTCTTGAACCATTCTGTCAAATCACAGGACAGGAAAAACTAATAATGTCAGGGATCATTTACTGCATTTAACTAATAGAGTAATAACGAATATGGTTTCATTAACACCAATTCATTTAAACTAAAATCACTTCTCTAGAGCTTCAATAAAAGGATATTAGTTAAAAGTTGCTCTGAATCACTTTTAAGTTATGGTAGGCTTCAAAAAAGAAAAGGCCTAAACGAAAGTCAATTATAGTTTTAAGCGTTGTAAGTTTTGGAAGCAAAAAAATTTTCTAGGATACCTTCAATAATAGTTCTGTACTGGCAACTGCATCAACTGAAGCATTCTTGTCAATATTCAAAGCACACATACACTGGTCATACAACTCTGGCAGTAGTAAGTCCACCGAAATGTCAAGTTTGGAAAGGTAGAAACGGCTGAAGAGGGAAGTATTGTCACTTGGCATCGAAGTATCAGGCACCTTTTCAAGAACAGTTGAGGATGAAGATTTCAATGGTACTTCTGCTGGAGAACTGAGACTGGACAACTTTCTTTCAGGAGATTTCTCAACAAGTTCATCCCAGTTATGTTCATCCTGAGACATCTGACTTGTCTGATCACTCAGACCATTATCAACCAGGGCAGGAACTGATTCATCTTTGTAGGCAGGGGAAGGCAATTCCTTCTTTGAATCACAATTCTGCTCTTTCCAAGTCTCTGAACCAGATTCCCATCCATGACTATTAGTCGAATGCCTGTTCCTGTCCCAATCAGAACCACCATACATGTGAGGATCATCTCTGAAGACACCATTATTGTTATCCCATCCATGCAAATGAGCAGCTCCTGTACCATCCATCAAATTTGGCCACCCAAGTGGTGGGCGTAAATGACCTGGAAATCTGTCAGCATCAGCAATATGATAAGGAATGCCAGCATGGTTAACTTCCATAGGAGGCCTAACACCAAAGAGAGGTTGAGATGTAAACTGTGGCACCATTGTTTGAAAACCTCCATGAGCTGGCCCAGGTGGGAAGGGAACATATCCATTTGGTACTGGTGAATTCCAGTTTGGAACTGCCCTCCAGGAATTGCCACCATGTCCTCTTCCAAATCCAGGTTCACTACTTCTTCTGTATCGTGAACTAGAGTTATCTCTAACATCATCCTCTAAAGAACCCATATAAGGTCTATCTAAGGTAGCCCTGAAACCAGGTGGGGGTGGAATCAATGATACATTGCTCTGATTAGTCCTACCATATACAGATGAATCTGCTTGAGAGGGCTCATCCAAGAGCGATTTCTCTAGAGTAGACTCCCTGCCAAGTCTATCATCAGAAGCAGAGAAATCTCTTACATCAGTACTGTTCCTCCTTCCACTTTCGTCAATTTCAAGATTCCGCTTAACACTACTTCTATTCACATACCTGCGCTCAATGCTTGTTGATGATGGAGATCTTTCCATCAGGGCCCCAGGAGAAGCCTTGGCACTGGAAGATCTTTCAGTTGATAAGTCTCCAGCAGGAAGTTCATCTATTCTAATGGGTTTTTCCATTAATTTGTATTTAGAACCTCTATCTGATGTCCCAGAGTAACCCTCCCTCGAGCCTTTGGTTCTCTGTTCTACTGAAGGGTCTCTGTACTTTGAATCTTCAGCTTTTGCATTTCTGAAACATGGGGAAAATGGAACTGGTTACTGTTAATCATGGTATAATATTCCCATACTTACAAGCTTCTGCAAGTAAAAGTATAAGTTAGACCTAACAATCAAATTTAAACCAAGCAACCAAAAAACTTTAAGTTGTAAATTTAATAAATCAACAAACTGTTTAATTACTTTCCCTATTGGCAAAGGGGAAGTTTCTCCATTGAGCTTAAAAAAACTCATTTTTATACAGAAGTCGTAAACCAAGATATCAATGATATAAAATGCCTTAAAGGTATTCTTTATACAGACAATGCTAGTAATAATAAATGAATAGAATATGTTAATCATTGAAAGTTCCTTGGCGCAAATTACACATGACAATTGTTTCATCAGCAATCATAATATAGCACTCTTACATCAAAAGCAGCAATAACCTGAAAAACTAATGAAACTAAAAATGAACAAAACTGCTTCCCTAATACCCACCTGAAAATTATGAAGTGGGGAAGGGCATACCACTTAAAAAGTCAACCAAACTTTTAACAAAATTAAACAGTACCTATAGTCATCTTTGCCAATGTGTGTATTTGAGGCAGGAGAAGATCTGTGTTTATTGGTAGTTCCAGATGAATCTGCATGAGCTTGTCGAGGTTGAGATTTTCCTCTGTCAACATCAGATTCAGCTCTGCTAGTGCTCAAACTCCTCTTCTCTGCATCAAGATAGTAGCTCTTAACAGTTCTAGATTTAGAGTCACTATAATCATCACGATCATCCAAAGTTCTTTTCTTTGTTCCACTCTCTTTGCCTCTACCACTTCTATCATCCACATGTGACCCATCATGATCACGGCGACGGTCACGATCCCCGTCTCGGTCACGATCATGATCTCGATCCCAGTCCCAATCTCGATCTTTGTCATAATCATGATCCCTGTCAATATCATAATCACGATCGCGTTCACTGTGGCGTTCTCGATCCCGAACAGATTCCAAATCACGATCCGCATCACGATTATGGTCCCTGTCACTCTCTGGAAGCTTGGTTCTCTTTTGCCGTGACTCTAGGCTGTTCTTTTCTTCCCTAGCATGTTTATCATCAGACCTAATGGTAGTATGATCTTTAGCAGGGCGCTCATCACGTTGCTTGTCATGTCGATGTTTGTTCTCTCTGTCTATTTCTTCTCTATATTTGTCTCTATATTTCTCCTCTTTTCGCCTATCATCCTTCTTTTTTCCATCCTTGGCAATGTCATCCCTGGAAGACAAATGTCTATCATAAACATCTTCAACATTATCTTGATGCTTGTCACCATCACTATAGTCGTCTCTCTTCTTCCTCATTCGCCTCTCAAGCTGATTATCAGGTTCAGGGCTTCGCAACTCATCAATTTTCTTTGATTCTGCAAAAAAAACATAGCCACATAAATCAAAATCAATAAATGTCTTCTGAACAAACCTGAGCAAATCATATGAATGTATACAAAAGTCCAGAATAAATTATGTGCTTCATATGGATTATGGAAGGTGTTACAAGAAAGAATATTAAAAAATAAGGACCAAATAGTACACATCACAAACATCATTCATGGAAGTGGTGAGCTTTTGACATTTCAAGTCATTTTATAGATCACCAACATAAAATATTGTAAAGAGAAGCTATCAAATGAAACTGAAAACAACCACAGTATTTCATAGTAAAATATTGTAAAGAGAATCTATAAAAGCATTATATCCAGAGTAAAAATTGGTGTCGTGTATGTATTCTTGAAGTTTTTTTTTTCTTGATCTGCAACACCTACTTCCTAAGAAGTTTTTTTTTCCCTCAAAATAAGCATTAGTCTAATTTATGCCACATTGATAGAAGGTAAATGTGATTGGAAGAAATCAGGGAGGACAGGAGCACTCTTGATCAGAAACACTGGGAAAGAATACAGAAAGAGTAAATGACTTCATTAGTGAAACAAATCTGTGCAGTTTCACTGCATGTCTGACAGAAAACTTGCCTACAATAAAACCAGAATATAGAGCCATATAGAAACCATAACAATCTTATCCCATTAATGATCTAAGTATAACGCACTGCTCTTGAATTGAGCATTCAGCTTCAACCAAATACACCAAAAAACACATTAATGCCCACTGCCAAAAGATATCCCCCACCCCAAGTACAAGCTACGTATGCATTATTAACTCTTACAAGTGCAAATGACAAAAGTTAGCAAAATATGAATACATTCAAACATGGATGTACACCAGGGATATTTAAATACACAAGAAAGAATTATTACCCATGTTCAATTCAAACAACAAAATTTCCAATATACAGGAAAAATAGTCACTCCGTAGTTGCCAGGAACAATTAACTTTCCTTATATACTTAAAGATCAATAAAGAAAATTTATAGTTCTCACAAGAAATGAGATTAAAGAACCTTGGGTAGCATCCTCTTGTAAATGTCATCGTTGCCACTAATTTTCTTACATAATGATTTCAACACAAAAAATTCTATATGCAATCATATTAATTTATTCAATGACTAGTACTCAGGCTTAAGTAATGTAATCCCAACTACCCAAGCAACGAAATTTGATATTTGGAAATAACCACATTTGATCTACAATATAAAAAACTTTATTTTAATTACCTTAAAATTTACCCAAAACCAATAAATCTATCCCCCATTGAAGCAGACCACCTTTAAATTTCCCATTCAATGATTCTTAATTGCTCTTAACTGACAGCCCATATAAAGTAGAAAATAACCCATGCCATTAATGCAAGCTTTGCAAATATGAGTGACAAGTCCAAGCAAAGTGTTGAATATAAATATGGCAAAAGATAGAGTTCTGTCCTTCTATTCACTAACAAAGGAGTGTGTTATGAGAGAAATAGGCACAAAGATAATTTATAATTTATATAAATTTTGAGGAAGCACAAATATCATAATCCTTCATAGTAAAATGTATCTCTCATAAAAGTACTCTCTACTGTTATTGAGAAAAAGGTTTGGTATATAATTTGAACTAGTCATCCAAGATGAGGTATTATTTTGACATGTATCTTGGATTACAGCGACATTCTTTAATCTAATTATAATTAATAATCAACTAGGAAGACAGCATCCATTTCTTCTACATCCAACCAATGACTTGAAACTTAACATGATGTGTTAATTTATCACTTCATTTAACATATATAATGCAGGGAGCTGCCTACAGTATTCAACTGTTACAGTTTGTTCTAAAAGGAGAAGGAAAAATCTAACAGCTTTTTTAATCCGCCCAACCTAGAAAAGTTTCTTAATGGAAAGATTTAAAAGTCTCAACCATGTCTTTTTAACTATATATTCTTAACATCCATTTGAATCAGATAAGGTGAATTTAACATTTGTACAGACAGAAACGTAAGAGTCTGTACCATTAGGCAGAAGGCACACATTTCCAAAAGAATGACACGAGGCATGAAACTGTTGGAATGACTAATGCACGAACACTGACATTGAATAAACAGTGAGAACTAACAGAATGGAAGGAACAAGGAGAGACTAGATATTCATCAGGTAAAGGGTATGCTTTTTCTAACAAATGGGAGCAACGAATTTGAGAAGATGTGTATTTGACATTTAAATTAACAGTCATCAGTCGCTAGTCAAATTGGTCACCCAATTCCAGAACTCCTTGCAAACTATCTCCAGAGAGAGGCAACAGGCAACTCAACTCAGACACAACCAGAAATTATCAAATGGCTCGTCCCCATTGTTGCTAAACTAAAAGGAAGTGCCTCAACACTTAAAAGGCTTGTCCTTTTTTGTTTTGATCCAAACAAAACACACACAAAACTGAAAGCCAAGTATCAATCCCATTACCATGCCAATCCTTCTTAACACACAAACACAAGCAAAACGTGCCCAGTTCAGTTCAAAACAAGTCATGACACTGTAAATACAACAACATCAATCAATTAGGTCAAGTTACCTTACCATTAATTTCAAAGACCTGCTTGGAAACACGTTGTTCTTGCTCATCAACCGATTCCTCATTCCTACCACCTTCTTTGAATTTCCTCTCTTTCTCCTTCTCCTTCTCCGCCGCACCCTCCCTGCCTCGCCCCGATGCTGAATCCCTATGCTTCCCATCCCCTTTCCCGCTACTCCTCTTCACTTCCTCGCCCTCGCCGTACACTCCCACGCTCCCGTCCCTCCTCCTGCTCTTCGAATCCCCCGCCGTCTTCGACTTCTTCGATCCCTCCTCGCCGCCATTCCACCGGTCTCCCCCGCCGCCTCCGCCGTCCTTCCGCCGCTTCGACGACGACGCGTACTCGTCGGAATACTCCCCGTTCCCGTGCGCGTCCTTCGAATCCAGCCTCCGCTTCTCCACGGAACTCGAATCCTTCTTCGCGCCGCCGCCGCTCTCCTCCTTGCTCCTCCGATCCTTGGCGCCGGAATCTCGCTCCGAGTCGGAGTGCTCCCTCGCGTCGCGCGAACTGTGCTTGCTCGATTTGTGCTTCGAACTGCGCGGCATCGCGGAAGCGAGACGCGGAACAACAAAACCCTATCCTGCGAATTCGAATCGGGAGAAGTGCGCTGAATCGGGAACAGAAACCCTAATTTGGAAGGAATCGAGTGAGTGAGAGAGAGAGAGAACAAAACGCCGGAACCCTAATAGAGTGAGAGAGAAACTCCACGCACCGGATCGCGGAGATCGAATGTGAGCAAAATTACGGGAAGGTCCAAGAAGTATACACTCTGATCGGTTAGGGTTAAATGTGGAACGGCGCGTAAATGTTCTTAACTTGAACAGTAGAAGAAAAGCGCAACGAAATCGAAGGAAGGACTCTCTCTCTCTCTCTCTCTTTATTTCTCTTTCTCTTGGACTGTGTGTATGTGTATGTGAACTTGTGAAGGGTGTATTTTTTATTTTTTTTGCTTTATCGGCGTTAATGAATAATGAGAAATGGAGGAGAGGGTCTTACTCTGGGGTGGGGATAATGAGAAACGGTTTGTATTGACGGAAATGCCCTTGTTTGTTTGGCCTTATGTCGGTGGTGTCCCTGTGCGGCGCGGGTTTCGTGTGTTTGGTTATCACAGTGGCTTTAAATTAGGTTACAAAGTTGTCTGTGCGCTCCCCAATAGGAATTAGACACGGCGTTTCGTGGTGGTGCTTGAACAACTTGTCTTCTCGCGTGGGGTTTTTGTTTAAATCTCCTTCGATACATTGGTTTTCAAAAGGAACACAACACACAAACTTGTTCAAACTTAATTATTTGTATTTTTAATTAATAATGACACGGAAATATATTATTTTTCACACTCTCACATGATACATTATACGCATGATATAAGCCATAGTTAAATTTTGTGCTTATCTGATTGATTGTATAATATTTATCAAACATGACAAAGATTAACTTATTAATTGTCTACCGTTAAGTAATTCACAAATTAATATACTTTTGCGGTTGAAATCCACCCTGTTACAACTCTAAAGCTCATCATCTCCAAACACATTACTCACAAAGTTTACCTACACGATACTACATACCAGGGCCAATTCTAGCATGGACAAGTCTTTTATATGGTCTAATATGGATCACTTTTAGACACCATTAGATTTATCTCATTTATATATTTTTTCAATGCATCATTGGCATTAGATTTTTTTTTCTTCTTTCTCCTATGTCCTATCCCTTTCTCCATTTGTTCTCCAACAAGTTTGTCAGCACTTACCATCGCTGAAATCCTCCTCCGTTATCCGATTAATTCGTCGTCGCTCATTGTTGTTGGAGGCGATTTTTTGGCGACGACAACAACCTTCATTCATCGATCCCATTAACACAACCAAAAAATACACATAAATTTATAAAAAAAAACACAAATATTCTCAACAGATAACAAAAGAAACAAAAACATCAACAAAGTAGCAAGGTCAGAATGAAATATAAATAAAATTTGATTTTAATCCCATCATAATCCACTAATTTAACGCATGTTTGCATCGAAAAGGCATCAGATCCACAGTGGTTTTGATTTTGCCAAAACCATGGCAGACTGACCACACTAGATTCGCACTCGCATTACATCACACCAGATCCATAATGTCGTCAACTTCATCGAAGCTACACCAACTTGTGATTCGATAAACTACTTAATCAAGATATCAAAATCAAAGGGGTTTTGTGGATTTTTTTGTCCCATATCTAGGTAAAACCTTGATTGATTGGTTATTGCTTCGATACATAAAGTGATGTGGTATTTAAAGTGGCCTCTTGTAGTGGAGGTTTACTAGAGATAGTGGAGGGGTGACGATGACAGATCACTAGAGGTGGTAGACGGGTCACCAAAGGCGTCATATAGGCTCATCCAAGATGGCAGAGAGGGAGAAAGAGTAAAGAGATAAACGTTTTGATGATGATGGTGCATAGTAAGAATGTACACCTAGAATCATCTATGAAGGTGGTCCATTGAAGAAATAATCACATATTAGTAGTATTTTCAATTTTTCCATGTAGAAACATATGCTTTTTTTTTAAGCATGTGGAGACAAATGTTTGTTTTAAATGTTTTGGAAATTCATTTACTTGTTATATTATAATAATTAAAATAAAATATTCATTTTGTTTTTAAGAGTCATGCTATTTTATTAAGTTATGTGATGTGATTTCCCTTGCATTAGATATTTATCTTATTATTTTTTTTTTCAAAAGCTTTTACTTAAATTGAGTTTCAATTTTGGTTTTTACACAATGTCAAATGGAACATATCTTACTTTTCTAAATAATCTTAATTTTAAGATTATTGTAATCTGAAATTCTAAATCAATCATATTTAGTATTTTGTTTATTGAATTTGAATTTAGCGAAGTTTAAAATTTGCATATCATGTTGTTAATCATGAAAATTGTATTTATTATTCGAAGACAGTTTATTATTGTAAAAGGGTAATTTTCGCTAAATGATTCTATTAACAAATAAATATTTAAAGATAAAACATAAAATTCATTCTTGATTATAAGTTTTTTTTTAATTAAACAAGTAATTTCATAATTTTTTAAATTATCAGATAATTGTCTAATATTTAATACATATGATGATAGTGATTTCGATAAAGATATCCATAGATAATTATAGTTGTATCATAAAGTGATTTGTAAGATAATATTTAAGTAGATTTTATAATAGTATTTTCTATATAAAATTTACTTTTGATAATTAATTTATAATAAATTTTCAACCATAATGATAAGGAACTGAGATTGGAATAGTGAACGTTTCTAGAAGAAATGAGGATTTTGAAAAAGTGTAGACTTTAGGGAGATGCAATAAAACAGAGACATAATAATTCATTAAAAGTGAGAATGAATACATACATGATAACCTATTGAATCAGTAGTCAATTTTGATGTGTAACATTGTTGATGTTTAAAGAATTAAGTGATAATAATTAAATCCACCGAAAAATGGTAGTTAAAAGTATTCTTTATAAACTTTTACTACTAAAGATTGAATTATATGATTTCGACACTATACAACAATATTCCTAAATACACATATTTAATATTATTTGATGACTTCATGTAACTTCTTCCATTAATTGCTTCAACTAATATTTCGAATTTTGAAGCGGTCTTGCTTCTAAACGCTTTTAAACTCCATAGTACTTTAATAAAGTAGTCAAAAACATCAATTTATACCGAAATGAATTCTTTTGGTGACAGTACAATTTCTTGAATTTTAATTCAAATGTTGATCATTCTTTAATGCACCCTTTTTTCTTTTGAAAAAAAAATCATTGAAATTATATAATTTTCATAACTTATACAAAACTTACATAACATAGGTAACACATGTATTAAAAAAAAAAGTGTATTACTTTAAAAAAATCACATTTTTCAATTTTGAAATATTTGTCTTTAATTTAATTTTGTTTTATACTAGTAAGGGTCGAGCACAAAACAAAACTACAAAATGAATCTAAGCCTATAGGAACACCCAGTACACCATTCAAAAGTAAATACATACACCCCTTATAGGCGGTGTAGGAAGAACATGGAATCCAAGTGAAATGAATCTGCAAATGGTACAAGACTAAGGACAAGATTATTGGGGGGAAATGTTTTGGACAAAAGTTCATTTTTAGAAAGGACTATCATCATTAGGTACAATGACATTATAATGAGGAAAATTATATCCATAATAACACTCATCATTCAAGTATACAGAAACAAGTTGAAAAATTATTTAACATTTTCCTATGTTAAGAGTGAGAGAGGGTATGTATTAAAAACAAATGCTTTGTTAGATCCAATTTTCTCAGATGTTAAATTGTTTTACATTTTTTGAGTTAGTTTTTGATTTAGGACTCATTTCATTTCTAATACTAGACATAAGTTTTAAATATTTTTTTCTATGTATTATTTATGCATGAGAATAAATATTCATAACAATGTTTTTTGACATTACAATCTTATCTAAATATGTGGATTGAGTCAAAAGTATCCTAGTCACCACCACTTTTGAGTGAGTTAGTTTCTTGAGTTGCATGACCGAGAGAGAAAGATTTGGAATATGTCAGATTGAATAATATACTTAAAAATTTGCTACTTTCTTGCTTGAAAGTCAAATTATGAGTCATTAGATATTCAAAATTGCACATTTGTCATTGTTTTTATTTCTTTTCATTAGGTGAATATTGTTAATTTGTTATAAATGTTACAGTAAATCTTCACATCAACAAGTTACTTGATTGAACTTATTTAATAAGGTTTTTGACCGTCAATTTTAACCAACAAATCTTGTAAGCGCATAGTTTTAATTTGAAGGAAAATTCTATTTTTTTAAAAATTTAACATTGGCTTTAATTTATAACTGATATTTTTAATATTTTAGGGTGAGACACTTGTTGAAATATTTGAATAAAGATGAATAGACATCAGTATGCTACTATGCATCATGAGAGAGAATATACATATATATATATATATAGATAAATAGATATAGATGATATGATTAGATAGGAAAGGAGAAATAGAGAAAAAATAAAAATATAAACTAAGTATTTATAATATGTGGATGTTAATATAGGACTATTCCAAAGATATATCAATTAAAACACATCGTGCTTCATTGATAATACAAAAGAGAAAAATCGTTCATTATTATAGGCACAAAGAAAATCAAAACTTGATCGTTCGTTTTTTAGAATGACATTCCGAATTCCTGAGTCTAACCTTCTAGTAGTAATAGAATTTCATTTTATCCAAAAAAAATTCACTCTGGTCGTGAGATTTTATAACAATGAGGACAACAGTAGATACAGACGCATTGCAGTCTCCATATTTGTCACGTAATTTTTTCATAATTTTTTCTTTGATTACATTGTGGTGTTTCTTTTATTTCTCTTATCTTTGATTTTTTTTTTTTTATAGACAGAAGTATATTGTAGGGTGAGACACTTGTTCAAATGAGATGTCAATTAAGTATGCAAGTAATTCTATTATTTAAAAATCATAGTATATTCTTTATCTCCTGTCTATTAGATGCAATATTTTTTTTATGAAAAATTTTGAAAAAAATGATTGGTAAATATATTTTTAGTTTAGAAACAATATTCTTATTTATAACCATAAAGAGATCAAATTTTGATACAATAATTTGCCTTCCATCATTTTTTTTGTGATTGTTGTGTTATTTAGAACTTGTATATATACAGAATTTTTATTGAACCTCTATTATTTTCTACCTACCTTAGTATTTTTAGGTTGCTATAAGGCGAAGTAAAATCAATCTGCAGAGTGTTTGCCCAATTAATATTTTTTACATGGATTATGAATCAACGGTTGGCATCATGTAAATATATGCATGTAGGTAAAATTGAAATAAAAAACTTTTAAAGAAGTTCTGATAACTCAATTTAGATGACTACTCAATATTTTTAGTCGATAATTCATCTAATAATTATATTTTTGAGTTTGGTCAATATTTTTCAAATATTAATTCATCTAATAATGAAAGTATCATTACAAGAAAGTGAATGTTTTAAAAAAATTATGTTATTACTTGTGAATGAATTAATGAAAATTTTATGTAATTATTATTTATTTATTTCCAAAAAAACGTAGGCTTGAATGATGGATACCGACAATTTGAGATAAATTTGACATATGATTTTTCAATTAAAATAACAATGCAAACTAGGAGTCACATATTTTAAAGAACTAAAAAAATAATAAATTTTACAAACGTTTGATGACATTTTTTTTAATAACTTTATACCTTTCACTTAGAGCATCTATAATATTTATACGTTTCTTTCTCCTGTTGTAGTTCATACTTCTTCTTACTAACTATTATTGGTCTTGAGGTTACAAGATTCATTTGTATGATAGATATATACCAAATATTAATTAATAAGATTAAAAATTGACATTCAAATTACGATGTTGAAGGGAAAATGCTTGTGCAAAAATCTATTGAAGCAAAATTCTTGGCAAGATCCTCAATAAGAAATTTTAAGTGACCGTAAATTATCAAAGGATTTTGTAATTAAACCATTTTTAATTTTTAAATATTAAAATCATCAATGTTAATTAAATGTAAAAAGGAAAAAATATATACAAGAGGATTGAATCAATAATTACAATTTTTTAGAGAGGAACCACAAAATCCCAAATCAAGAATTAAAGGGAGAAGAAAAATGTAATTTAGGAAGTGTATTGGATTATGATTTTAAAAGATTATTGTAACATAAGAAAGTTTTGTGAATTTTAAAGATTAGATAAAAATAGTATGACCTTATTAGATTTCTTTATAAGATTTTTATGATAATTTGAATTTAAATGAATTTTTATCATAAGAATTTAAAGGATTTGAAAGGACTTTATGAATTTATAAGATTTGAAAGATTTTTGTGAAAATTTTAAAAATACAATCAAAATTAAAAGAGTCATGAAAAAATAATAAAAATTGATGAGGTTTGGATAAAATGAGTAAAACCAATATATTTTTTTTAATTTTTAATAACTAAATTGATTCTAACTTTATGTTCTTTTATATTAATCCTTTTTGCAATTACATTTGCTCATTCTCACTTTTAGATTTTAATAATAAATTTAAAATTATATGTTAATTTTCTGACTTTTTTTAATTATTACAATTAATTCATAATAAATTTAATGACATATTTAAATGGGATACAAGGGAGTGGTGAGGGTGAAAAATTTGTAGAAAGATTACTGAAATTAAGAGTGACAGTCATAAAAATATTGTGTTAAACAATTGATAAATATAATTAATATAAGAAAAATATGGTTAATCTTAACTTATAAAACAAACATTAATTTAGAAAATAAATGAAAAAACTCAAATGGAAGGGACATATTTGTCATTTTTTATTCCAAAAAAATAGGAGAAACAAGTGTGACACGTATCTTGAAAAATATTAAAGAAAATAGAAAGTATGTGTGGTGACAAAAAAGAAAGCATGTTGACCAATTAAAAAAATTCTAACAAAATCCTAAGAGCTATTGTGAGATTATTTGATAAATGCTTTATTATATTAAGAAGTTAGGTGAAATTCATCGAATTATTTTTAAAAAAATAATCCATCAAAATTTATATATTTTTTAATACTAAAAGAGGTTTTATAAGTTATTAAAAGTCTTAATTGAATATTACAAAATTTTGTTGTTCTCGTTAAAAAACCTTTAAAATCTTAATTAAATACCACAAAACATATTTATACAATTTAAAAATCCTAATTAAATACCACATAACTTTTTTTTACAAAAAAATATTTTAAAATTCTTTCACATTCTAATCCAATTTCTAAGATGTGTAACATTAATTTCTTGATTTAGTATCGTAAAGTAACTATTACTCTTTAAACTATACACGTATAAACTTGCAAGACTTCTGAAGACTAACTAAAGTAGGTTTGATGAGTATTCAATTAATAATTAATACCTTATTTTACCTATATGATTATATTGATTCATCTAATAGTGTACAAGCCAAAATGAAAATTTGCTTTTTCAACTATAATGTGATTTTTTTTGGTCATTTAACCAGTTATTAGTCTAAAAACCAAGTACGAATATATATTATATTTATGGTAAGATAATTTTAATCTTATGTAGATGAAAAAAAAGTGAGTATTGCAAATAAATGTTGTCAGGTCATTTATATATTATGTTTCTTTTAAAAATGAAACTTCTTTTGAAATTCATCTAAACAAAAATAAATAGATAAATAACATCCCAGATAAATAACATCCCATACATCACATGCATAACAAGGAACACTTTATGTGCACAAGAAACATTTCATGAGCATGATGATGATGGCGTTTTGGTGTAGGCCTCCTATACATATACATAGTACGTCATTAAAAAAAATTAATATGTCAAAAATAATATATATATGTTTTTTGTCATTTAAATGTTTATGGTTGTTTTTCTAGCCAATTCTAAGATGGACCACCTTATAAGTTTGTTCATCAATCTTGTTATTATATATCACGCCGAATCTTCCAAACTCTTCCCGTAACTCCCACAGTCACCCTTTGTCGCTATCGGAGACAATTTCCGAACGGTTGCGTTTTGTTTTATTTTCTTTTTCCTTCCTCACCTCCATCCTCTCTTCCGACAATCTCTCTGGCGTTTTTTTTTTTTTTTTTTTTTATCCTTTCCTTTGGCATGAGGAGTCGATAGATCCAAAGCAGCACCAATGCCCTGACAATCTTTTGCATCTGTATTTTCTTTTACATATTTAAGCGCTTTCACCACAAGAGAAGCATGGAAAGAAATTTGGAGATGCCAATGTTGTTGTGAAATTCATACCTGAACCATCCTTGCTCAGATCTGTTTTCTATTGCAATGGTTGTTGCTCTTGTTCTTAATCTATGATCCAGATTCATATCCTTGGCTCAGATCCGTTTGCGAATGAGAGAGAGACGAACATTGAGGGGAAGTAGAGAGAGATATATGTTGGTGAAAGGGGAACATGTAGTGGCAGAGCCATCACGGTGGTCCACCATGACGATGTGACGAGGAGCCGCCCACCATATTTGTTGAGCCGTAGCAGCCATCACTGATGACGAAGGAGAAACGTGTGGCAATGACAACACTGAAGGGTGGAAATCACCTCTAACAACGGCAAACAGGGGGCGGAGAATTTTGTTGGGAGCAAGTTAAAAGATTCAGTATAAACTAAACTATGATAACACATCAATCCAACGGTTGACAATTATTGTCCAAGATGCACCACCTAATATCATAAGCACCATTCATTTTATTGCGTATTTATCTCTAACTAGCGTTGTTTCCTTGATTTTTCCAATGGTTTGACATTCTTCTTCTTCGAAAGTAACACAAAGCCAATGTACTGCAGTTTGATTCAATTAGTGCATATTCCTTTCTAACTAATGCTAAAATTTAATTAATCATACTTGTACATCCAGAGGCCTCTTCGAACTATTTATGGACTCTAATGTGAAAAGATTTTGGGTCATGCTTCCTACGTTTAGTATATTTCCAATATATTTTTTTTATTTCTAACTTTATTTTCTTATGGATTATCAATTTGTATGAGTCATATGGATTGACAATTCATATGTCTCATCAGGATTGACAATTGGTAAACGTTTAACACAAACGAAAATAGGCGTGAAGAGAAGAAGTTGAATGGTGTATGTCCATACTTAACAAAGGGTATTTTTGGAAAATTAATTATACAATGCTGAATGTATGAGAAATATGTCTAGGTTAAGAAGCAAACCTAAAGATTTTTAAGCCAAAGCCCTTATTGATATTCTGTTCTCCAGTGGCAGTGGGGTGGAGTAAAAGATTGCCAAATATAATAGTTCATTCCGTTCATTATTTTAGCTTATGGGGTGCACCAAACCAAAAATGGCGTGCATTAAGTAACTGTCTAAATTTTGGGACCATAAACCCAACATGATTGACGTGCAATGTTCGAACAGGCCCAGAATTACCTTGTTTATTATTTCCATTCCATTTTATCCGTTAGAACAGTTAAATTAAAAAAAAAAGAAAAAAGAGACGTCAAATATACTGTCGTTATATGAAAGATGAACTTAGAACCACAAATAAGGGGAATTCATTTTAGTCATCGTACAATCATAATCCATGTAATTTCAACGTTCCATGCAACGAGACAAAGATGAAAGAACCATCTGATATTGCTTGTAGATGGCGGGACTATAGCATAGGTTAGCCTTTTCTATAAGTTAGAAAAACTATAATATGGAACAAAATGGAAACAAAAATATTGAAAGAAAAAGTCTGGAACTAACGTGTTTATCTTGAATTTGTATTGAATTATGACCTTAAGATGACAAAATCTATGATGTATACTTTTTACGCCAAATATGAAAGAAAAAAATATATTATTATAAACAAATCAATTTTAAATTAACATTATTATGGGTTCTTAGATGAATGAATAGTTTCTGCTGAATCTTTTCACATTGACTTAGAAATCAAACTAAATAATTAAAAGACAACCTTATCTATAAATCTGTCACACCTCCTTAGTTGGTTTTATTAATTTAATAAATAGCTATTTTTTTTTTCTGAATTTAATATTTAGTATATAGTTATTAGGCACCAGAAGAAAGTGAGAAGTTCTAAGAAGAGGTTGATGGATAAATCAAAAATAGATATTTGGGGAGGGCAGAGGTTGACGTGCGAGAAACACGTGGGAAAACGTTTCGAGCATTCCCTCGCACGCAACTCTCACACGCTTGGTTTCTATATGTACAACACTTGTTCTGCATCTCCATGCTGTTCTCTTCTCTTCTCTTGCTCGTTCTCCTTCTGGTAATTCACTTTCAATTTCTCCAATCTCCCTTTTCTTCTTCCTCTTTCCACGTCCTCAATTTCTAATTATCTATTTTTTTATTTGCTAAATGCTTTTTCCTTTTCTTATGATGCTTGGATTTGTAGTATTTGAATTTCACCTTGTTTGTTCATTGTTATGGTTGAGCCAACAATTAAAATGTTTTGCAATTTCTTGTGTTCTTTTACTAAAACAACAAACAAAACTAAGATTAGTTAGTTGCTCTAGAAATGTAGCAAATCATATATAGAAGCCTGTCACCTTGGTCAAAGTTGGGAATTGAGTTTGTTGTTATAGAATAGAGAATTATTTGCTCAATTCAGCCATGCGAGGGAAACTGGGGGTAGATACATGGTTTTAAATTGCAGTTGCATTGCAGTGAGTTAGAAAACTTTTATATTGCAGCTAATGGCGGGAAAATGCGGCTGATGCGGCCGTAATTGTGGTTGCGGAAAGCTATTTAAAACCATGGGTAGATAGTTAAAGACAATCACAAATTTTGTTGCTCTCTGTATGTACCATTGAGCCGGATTATGTTTTTTTTTTTTTGTTGCGTATGTTTATCTGTTAAATGGGATGTGAAGTTAGTTTCTTTTATGTCTGTTATGTTTTGTTGCACCATTGATAGACCCTTTTTGAAGACTTTGCTGATGCATACTGTAATCCTTTCTTTTTTTGGCACTCAAAGGTCTGATCAATGGCGCTTTGTGGAACTGGGCCGAACCCAATTCCGGGGAGTTATTCAGCTCAAAATTTGTCGACAAAACTTATTGTACCTGCTCTCCTGCGTTTTACCGGACAATTCTCTAATTTAGACAGGAGAAAGCAAAAGGGAGTGTGCTGCTCTTCATTAAGGAATGCTGCATCTGCATCTTCTAAGGAGTCACAGGAAGATGCTCCAAGTACCTTGCCGGTTTACTTGGAGGAGGAAACAGATCTTGTTATACGGTTCAAAATGTCAGACTTTAAGATTTTAGATACTGTTAGTGTTGGCCTTGGTGGGAGGGTATGAAATTTAAAATAAGTTTATGATGTGTCATGACTGGATAGACACTTTTTAATTCTGGTCTGATTTATTTAAAGTTTTCCTGTAGCCGGATGAGGTCATTTTTGAAGGCATGGTAAAGGATAGTGGTAGGTAAGTTTAATTCTTTGTTTGGTTCAGGTTGTATTGTTAGTTGCAATCATAACATCTGTATGTATTCATTTTCCTTTGCAGCCCTTTGTGTAACACAAGAGTTGTACTTCGACAGCTTTCCAGTGCACAAGCTCAGCGTCGTGGGAAACGAGCAATAGAGGTATGCTGATCTTTGGCGTAAAATGTTTATAATTATATGCAATCACAATTTTTTTGTTGTCGCCTTTTAGGTATTAAAGAAGCTGGTTCGGCGTAAACTACTGTATCTTTCTTATTCAATGCAAGTTCATGGTTATATCTCTTTGCCTGCAAGTGGTGCTAGTGGTTCATTTATCCTAGTACATGGGGTAGGTGTTAATCTTTGTAAGGTTTATTCTTTTAATTCTTTTATATGTCTCGATTCTATTTCTTACTTATTCTGAACGTTTTCTCTATTTGAGTCTTTCTGCCACTTTGTAAAAAAATAAGATACTGAATGTTTTTTTATAATTATTTTTGCCTTGCAGTATCATGGTAGTTTTTCTTTGAGACACTGGCTTCAACAGTCGGATTGGCTTCCAACTTTAGAGGCCACTCTTGCACTGGATGAAGAGTCTGTTAGGAAGGTAGGAGAAGATTCTACTGGAGGTCCTGCAGTTTCTAGGCAGTTGCGACTTATTCGAATATTGATGAGGGATCTTCTTATTGGGGTATTTTCTTTTTCCGTTTTTTTTTTAAATCCCTTTATCTTTTCTTTGATTGAAGACATTTTTACTTATAAGTGCTTTGTATATTCTACGTAGCAATAGGAGAACTGATATTCTCTTCCATTGTTTATTTAAATTAGGTAAATTACCTGCACAGCCACGGACTTGCCCATACAGAGCTGAGACTGGAAAATGTTCATATAAGTCCAATAGACAGACATATTAAAGTAAGCATCATCACTCTCCTAAAAAAATAGAATTATAGCATCTTTCTTCATCCGTTTTCTGTCTTTTCTGTGGATTATGTTTGCTATTTGCCTGATCCTTAAGGTGATTTTAGTCATTTATTATGCTTTAAACTCACAGAATGTCACAGACAAACCTAGAATTTTGTTTTTGTTGCTGGTTTGAAAATTATTGTGATTCCAAACAACGAAATGATATATTGTGATAATTTGCATAGCCATTTCTATGCTAAATTACAAAAGTAAACTAGAATCTATCACTAGAAATTCAATAAATGTAGGAAAGGAAAAATAACAGATAGGATGAATGACATGGACTTGCTGGGTGGTGATTTCCAGAGGGCTAATATTTCTTGGCACTGAAAGTTTGATGTCTGCAATCCAAATTACTGGAAATTGATAATTGTGCCTCTTGATGTATAATCTGTTCAATCTTTCCTCAGGCTTAGCTTAACCTTTTGTATTTACTTAACAGGTAGGTATATTGGGTAATGCTGCTGACTTTTACAAGGATGGTTCAAATGGTAGCTCCTTGGACAACTTGGACAGGCGACAGATGATGATTGCATTTGACATGAGGTATGGTCTTGAAACTTTTCAGTGAAGTATGTTTGGAGCTATATAATATTTTTGATACCTGGTCATCTCTGTTGTAAAGATGCGTGGGCTTCATAATGGTTAAAATGGTAATGCGGGAACTTATGGATCCCTTGATATTTGCTAAGTTCAAATCATTCCTCACAAAGGTACGAAAAGCTAATTCTTTTATTCGATTTTAGACTCTTGAATGTTTAAAAAGAACTCAAGCTTGTTTTGAAGGAAAAAGAAAACTAGTTGACCTAAATGCTCTAGACACACACACATTCATTGATAGCAGGACATAAACCATTATCAAGAAAATTTCAAGATTGAGAAGTTTCTGAAATTATTTCATTTTAATAAAAGGTTAATGACCGTGATCCTTAGCAGATCACTCAGGAAAGATTAGTTGAAGGACAACTGCAGGTGGATACTCATCCTCAAGTTAGCATTGTGTTATATATCTGATCTTACCATAGAGTAAAATATTGCGTGACTCTCTGACAGTCATCTTTTTACTCTAAATTGATATAGAAGTATTTTACCAGACTTAATTCCTTTCTTTTAACATTTCATTTCTATACATCACTTTGTCACCTTTTTTCAGATACCTAATACATCAAATGTTTCTATGCTCCCTATTCTTTCATCTATCAAGATGAAGGGTCATGCATCAATGTGAACTTTCTAATGATAATTCATGTCTCATCTTCAGGGGTATGATCCTTCATGTCTGCGAGAGTTTATGTTGGAAATCCTTGGCAGAAGTTCCCCTTATGGAAATGCTGGATTACAAGTAAGTTTATTCTTCATTGAAAATTGCTTGATATTTAGAGTTATATTCTTGTTTTCAAGTCTTTTGACGCTTTTCTATTTCTTGCAGATACTTGATAGAAACTGGGGAGCTGGTTGGCACCTTTTATCTTTATTGCTTGCAACTAAACCTTCTCAAAGGATAAGGTATGCTATTAAGAAATATTGCTAGTTGAAAGTGTGTATAATTTGTTCATCAATGCTCCCATATTGGGCTTAGATAAATTATATCTTGCATGCGTGTCGACATTTCAAAAAGAAAATTGGTAGTGTCATGAAGAAATTTCAGGTATAAAAGAAATTCATAAAAGTTTCTTTGGTATTTTAGGAGGCTTGATCTTTCAGGAACATGTAGTTAGTTTCTCAGACATTTGTAAAAACATGAATATAAATGGCATTTGATTAGAGATACTAGTTTGATTTGGCCAAGTTTAAAAGTTGTACCCATGTTAACCATGTAAACATTTATATAGTTGTTTGGATGCTCTTCGACACCCATTCCTTTGTGGGCCAAGATGGCGAGTAGTCCCATCAATGGATATTATCCGATGGGGTCTGGGTTCTACTGTAATGCGTATTAGTGAGGAGTACATCTATCGTCAGCCTCAGGTATTCATCCAACGATGCCCCGTATATGTACCCCTTTATTTGCTCTTGAGCTCCTTGATGCTTGTATAAGAGCTTTTATATTTGTAAGTGTCTGGTGTCCTCAAGTTTTTCCGTACTAATGTTTGTTTTCATCATTTGTTTACTGTCCTTAATGTCTTGATGGGAACATTTAACTTAAAGCAAATTAGTATTTGGAATGGAATTCAAAGTTTGACTAATGGGTGTTTTCTATGTTTTAGCGAAGCAGGCTTGCCCACTTCATTGACTTAATGGAGATGTTGAATCCCCATCCAAAGCCAAGGGTAATTTGTGATTAAAACTTGTATATTTTTTGTTTTTGTTGTTTCTTCAATGTTTTTCTTTAAGTTCCATTTCTTTTGTTGCTATTGTAAAAATAGTTAATACCCAAGCCAAGAGCCTTGGCCATTTTTGCTTGCACTTTTGCTTACCAATCGTTGGAGTGGTAAGTAAAAAGTTCCACCTTGGGTAGAATAAACAAGTTGAGCAACATCTTTGTGAAATGTCTAAAGATTTTGAGTAACATATATGGCGAACCCTGACACAGCGGTAAAGTTGTGTCTTGGTGACTTGTTTGTCATGGGTTCGAATCCGGAAATAGTCTCTTTACATATGCAAGGGTAAGGATGCATACAGTATCCCTCATTGTTTGATCAACCTTTAAAAGTTGGTATGATTTCTTTTTTTAAATAAAATATGTTTTTAATGCTTATGCTAATTTGTGTCAATATTCATGTCTGCAGAACTGGCTGGAGCTTCTTCCAGGCAAATGGCGTCTATTATACTCCACTGGGAAGCATGTAGGCCTGACCCTCCGCCAACCTCCTCTCCGTATACTCGTTGGCGATGTGCATTTAACTGTGACAAGAGAATCAAAATTGAAAGCTAATCTTTCATTCAACTCTGACACTGGATTCTCTGTCATGATTGGTCAGGACTGGCCTCATGACAAAGCTGGTAAGAGTGGAAGATTGCAGGTGAATTCTTCATTTACACTAAGATCCGGGAGACGGTTATATCTGAAGCAAGACAAGACCACAGAGAAGTTCTTCTTTGGCCCTTCCAGCAATGTGGAGGCTTTAGCTCAGAAAATCATGGGCAAGAAATGGAGAAAAGTAGTCCCTTTCAAGGAGCTTCCATCAAGTCTTCCAGCAGCCAAGCTTGCATCAGGTGATATTGATGTGAGAATGAATCTTGATGATCCATTAAATCAAAACGTTGATACTGCGAGAAATGTCCTACAAGAACTAAGAACACAAATTCCCCCAGAAATATTTGATTTGTCAAAGCTTGTGTGTGGAACATATGTGGACTCGAGGATGCTTGTCCTACGAGGGGTTAATGGATCCGCGCTCCTATTTACAAGGTCTTTCGTGGATAGAAACGGTTCTAGTTAGTTGTTGCTGTAGCTGATTCAAAATTATTATCCAACTGTATATTTTTCCTTTTCGATTGTATAGCTTGGTCGATTGTGATCTGAAATGAACGTTTCCTCCTAAAGTTCGTTTAAACGTTAGATGTAAAAAATGTATTTTTTTTTTATTAAATTGTATTTTATTCAAGCAGTAATTGCATTAAATTTGACTGTAATAATTGTAATATTCTTCCAAAGTTACTCATAACGTTCTTTAAAAAAAAAGTTACTCAAAGTTGTTAGGATTAATTATATCACTTTGTTACTCAATTACATTTTTCCTAAATAATTAGTGTATGGAGAGAGATTAACAGTAGTGTTTTTTAACCCATGGCATGATATTATTTACAAGATTAATTTCATTAGCTGATATTTATAATGAAACAAGCAATTATTTAGATAAAAAAAAAAGTATCTACTGATTTTGAAAAACCTTAAAACAAATATCAAACTGAAACAAAAAGGTCAAGTCACCACCTAAGTGACACAAGAAGAGATTGAAAAATGCTACGTTCAAGTTATCATTAAAATAAAAAAAAAAGTATCGCTAAAATATCATTGAAAACTTTGTTTAATGTATTGCGTTACAGACAAAATTTCCAAGTCGCCCTACACCGTTGCTCATGGAATTAGAATTAGTATTAGAGAATTGAAAGAAAAAAGGTGTCAAGCATGTATGATAATTGATAAGCAACACAAAACTGACAAGAAAACAAAATAAACATGGGATACAGTACTGAACATACTGAAGTGAATTGTGTTAGCAGATTGACACAGATCTCATCAAACTTTGCACCTTTTCTCCAACTCCAACAAGTTCACATCACTTGTGGATAAACATTAACCTGGTAATTTCTTCGTACTTAGGACACCAATCTGTCTTCTTGCTGTTCTTGTCATTTCTTTCTTTCGAATTTATCTTCTGAACAAATAGTTCATAGCTTTAACAATCGATTGTTACAAGGCTTTAGTTTGTGATTATTTAAAGGATTATTATACGGTCGGATTGCGTCGAATAAGCCTTGTGAAACAAACATGTTAGTTGATGTTTGATATTGTACATCCTCTTGGATTCACGGCAGAAAGAGTAAGATACCATCAATTGCCTTTACAATCAATAGCTAGCTAGGGTTCTGCAACTGCAAGGCCATAATAATATTAATAATGAAAAAAAGAAACTCCTTAACTTAGATTATAATTTCTAATTTATTTATTTGCTTTATTTTGAATAGACAAACCTTGACCTGCCATACGAGATGAACATACAGTTTTAGACAATTTTTTCTAAAAGTTATTTTATGTGAAATTGATGGTGATAGGATGAATATAATAAAGTAAAAACTAAATTGTAAAAATAAAGGAAGTTAAAACTAAAGGGTAAAATGTTTTAAACAAACTGTTAATTGTGTCTTTCAAGTATTACACTGTCTTAAATTAATAGAATTATATAAATAATTTTCCTATTGAATATCTACAGTTTAGTTCCTAAATTAATATATTTCAATAAAGTGTAGGATCAACTTGAAAGATTTTTTAATATTTTGAAATGTAAATGTTTTTTTTATAAACAAAACACTTGAGAGAGAGAAAGCTCTGAAGGACGAAATTTTATTCAAAGGATTACACTAACGTATCCAACAATTTTAAATTTAAATTGAACAATTCTAAATCCTCCACTAATTTTATCGATTATTAAATAAAACATTATAATCAACTTTGTATGTTTTTAAAATATTAAATGACTTTTATTTTATATAAAAATACTAACATTATTAGGAGAAACATCGTAGAAGGATAAAATACTTTTCTTTTAAATGAAATGTACATCATCTGGGTGCAACACGTTTTTGTTAGTATTTTTCCATACAATTAGATTGGTAGAACATCGGGAAAGAACATGAAGGAAGAAATCGGTTAACATATGGAAGAAAATGAGTAAATATGGGGTGATACATTTACAGAGCCGCCAAGAGCCAAAAGCTACCAAATTTAGCTTTTATTAAAATTCGATGAATGTCTAAAGGAAATCAAAAGGGTAAAAGAAAAACACTAAACTATGCCTTTTTTTTGCTCTTCTTTTGGTTTGATAAAAAATACAGTTTTGGTGTAACTGTAAGATTCCCTGCAGAAGAGGGGATGGGGGTTAGTGCTCCTTGCGGAGAAGAAACAATACTCTTGAGTCTTCTGATTTTCATTTCATTTGTATAATCCTTCCTAATTCATGTATTTCCGGCAGTTTGGAGCTTTACATAGGCACGGGACTTTGTTTTCCTCAGGCTCATCAGGATCAAACAAGTAGTCATACCTGCCCAAACCAAAACAACCAGTATCAACTATAAAGAACATGCATGCTACAACACATGCGTGCATGCGCGCACACAAAGAGAGAGACATACGTTAACTCATCACCAGCAGCCACGTTAGTCTTAGCAATGAGTACAATCCGGCTCTCGTCGTCACCGACACTCATGATCCTTGCATAGCAATTTGGCATACACTGTATTAACATGAACCAAAGAACAGGTAAGATGACTATTATCCAGTGTTGAGAATCCGAGAGGACAATGATGTACAGAAAATGTCAAGTTTAGGTTGACTCACAGAATGATTAATCAGCCGAGCTATATTCCCTTTATCAGTGGCATCTACCACCACTTCTTCACTTATCTTAAACAGCTGCAAAGACAAGAGTAGGGCATTTTAGGTTGATAGCTAACATAAATAATATGATGACCAGTGTGCCATTAAAAGGCAGACATAGGGGAATTAACTCACGTAGCAGTCTTTCCCTTCTAATCTATAGCGTGCCTCCCTCAAATCTGCAATGCTGCGTCTCACTTGTTCACCACGATATTCAAGAACCTGCTTAGGATAAAAATCATGCTCACTATTGCTACAGAAAAAGGTTGTACACGGAAAGCTAAGAAAACATAAGGGATCCAATGGTAATTATTTCATGCATTTGCTAATGTTAGAATCATAATGAAAGCAATGGACGATATATGTTGCAAACATCTGAACTAGGAACCAGTCCAGATGAGTCCTCAGGACCAAAACAGCAAGAGAAAAAAAAAAAAAAAAAAAAAAGACAGGTGAGGAGGAGATGGCAATTAGACCAGACTTTGTCCGGCTTATCATGATTTTGAAATTGCCTTATCAACCTGTGCTGGCATTCAAAACGAGCCCACAAATACCATGACATATTACATGTATGAGAAATGCTAGCAACACACTCTATCATTGACTAAAATTTATTAAAAATCACATATTTGGGCAGGTTACACTTCTCATTTAATGAGTTTCTCTCCAAATTTTGTAGATTTCAATCAATTTTAACAACTGGTAGAGTGAGTTAGAAAAAGTGTACTAGAGAGTGTGTTGTCCGTGCTCTCCATGCTTTTTATGTTCTACCATATTAAATTACGTAGAAAGCAAAAGGTTGTCAAGGGCCTGTTTAGGTTTAGAAAACATTTTCTGTTTACATTCCTTATTTTTACAAATATTACAAAAACATCATCTTATTTTAACTGTATTTTGTTAATATTTATAAATATAGGAAACAAAATAAAAACAAAGTGGCATTTTTATAATTATTAGTGAAAACAGAAAATGTTTTCTAAATCAAACAGGCCCAAAGATATTCAGTTGCAATGAATCACTATACTATATTAGTACTAGTTGACAAAGCCTGAAGAACACAGCTTTGAAAATGGGTATTCCCTTGCATGACAGAAGTCATAATGATGATTTTTTAAAGGGTTCCCCTTTATCTGCCTCAGTTTTATGCAAAATAGAATAGAATAAATCACTTCTGCTGAACTTCCAAGTTCCAAATGATCAAGTAGTCCAAAACCCCATTGGTCCTCATAATACTAATAAAAATATCAATCGTTGTTAATTGACCATCACACACAATCAGGTTATGGGTCTATTAATGTTATCATAGTTGAGCATAACATTCATACCATGTCTCCTTCTTGAATATTTCTACGTGCAAAGAGGCCCCATCCATGTATGCCTGATCTACCAAAGCAAACCCGATCATTTTCGGTTCTCTGGAATCATACAAAGTACCCATAAAACAGTCAGAAGATTGACCACTGAAGCAAATAATCCATCTTAGAAAGAGAAAAATTACCTGCAAGTGGTACAGGCGTTCTCTGAAAGAAGAAAATGCCTGAGGTTTATGTACTACCTATTTGAGGGAAGGGACAAGAAAAAAGACATTAGCAAAAGAAGGGAAAGAAAGGAGGGGCACACAGTTCAAATCTTAAATTCAAGTTAAAAGATTGAATAAGGAAATCTAATGCAATTTTCAGAAGATAAAAGGTTTACTCTGTGTGTATTTAAACTCTCTATTGCATCTAAAGGATGATGATAGGAACCCCTCACACGATGAGAAACGGCTTCATCTGCTGCTCTCTAACAAAAAGAAGAAATAAAAATGAGAAGTTGATTTTTAAAGTTGCAGGCAATAGTGGATAACTAGGTCCAAAAGATGAGCATGGAAACAAAGAAATCAAAGCAATAAAAGCAGTAACCATGATACTTTTACCATGTGCCCCACATACAAGTTTACATCCATGCCAGTAACAGTATCCAGCACATTTTGGTGAAGAATAATTAGTTGTTGGCAAAAATACAATAGATATTGGTAACACAGATTAAAAGCTAATATATCTTTAATGTTTAAACACAAAAAACACGTTCACTGGAAATAGAAACAGGACAATTAACATTAACATATAATAAATAACAGAGACATAGCTATGTTGTTTAAGTACTAGCTTACAAACATTCACCAACATGAACAATTTTCTCCGATCTACCTTTTTGGTATGGTTTGTTCTTTGAAAGATACGGCACCTAGCAGCAGAAAATGGCTCATGCTCAATGTTATCAACAGGAGAGTCATCTTGCTTTCTTCTGTTAGATGAGATTAACCTCGAACCATTTTTTTTCTTAGTTTGGAGAAGGCTTTTAGTTGAAATGACCCCAAGAGGGGTTTGCATAATCAAAACTGTATCTGGGTTGGGAGCCCTGCAAAAAAAATAGACGTGATTAAGATGAAAGGCTGAAAATAAGATCTAGATTAACGAGAACTTCAGATAAACCTATATTTTTGCAATTACAAAAAGACAATTGTTGGGGGAAAAAGCAAAATCTACAAAGAAAATGGTAGAAAGGGGCAAAAGAGGATGATTAAACACAATTGAGGATTGCATACCTGTGGTAAGCACAATAAGAGACCATTTTTGTTGTCTGCTTGCCATTTTTCTCCAAACAATGCAACTGCATTTAACGGGGAGAAATTTAATAAAATTGTCCCAACAGATAAAACATTCAAGAATGTGTTAGGGCTCTATAATCCAAGAATCCTAATAGAAAATAAAACAAAGAAGGGAAGATAGTAAATGATTCTGTTATTAGAACACTCAATGAAAAAGGAGAGTTCTCCTTTACAAGGATTGGCCCTATTTAACCGCCCAACTGACTAACAGAATATCAGCTGACTGAGCATCTAACTGTTGTAACCAGGTAACTGTTTTTATTCTGTCTAATGTACACTTTCCATGTCCTCTCCTCCTTCTGAAGTCTAACAAAATACAACAACAATCAAGTATTATCTCACTAGATATGGTTCAGCTACATGGATTAATTAATGCCAATGGGAATCAATAATATGATCTTAGTCTTCTTGTACCATGTCTTCCTTCTGAAGTCTAACAGAATACAACATCAATCAATTCTTATCTCATTAGATATGGTTCAGCTACATGGATCAATTGATACCAATGGGCCCTATCAATAGTATGATTCTTGTTAGTCTTCTTGTACCATTTTATTCTTATTTAAGTCCAAATTGAAAATGCATGTTCTATGAATGGAACTGGTGAGTAATGGTAATCAGTCATCAACTGATCAACTCATGATTAAAGATAAAGTCATATATCAACATCAACATCAACACCTTTAACCCAAGTTAAAACATATATGACTTTGACTTTAACTTTACTTTTTCTAAAGATAAAGTCATATATGTTTTAGTTAAATCAGGGAAGTAAATTGAAAATTGCCATTAAACTTGCTTAAAATTAAAAGAAATTTTCAAATCACAAGATATCAAGCAAGCCAATTTAATCTGAGTGACTTCTCACCTCCATTCGATAACCGGCCCTTGAAGCACACATGGCATGGAAATAAGTAGAACACTTGCAACATTGTGTACATGAACCATGAATTTGCTTACAAATAACACAAATCTGAAAATTCAAGTAATGCAGACTTTTAGATTGTATTCGTTAGAGTGGACCAAGAGACATAAAAGCACACATGGCATGGAAATAAGTAGAACACTTGCAACATTGTGTACATGAACCATGAATTTGCTTACAAATAACACAAATCTGAAAATTCAAGTAATGCAGACTTTTAGATTGTATTCGTTAGAGTGGACCAAGAGACATAAAAGCACACATGGCATGGAAATAAGTAGAACACTTGCAACATTGTGTACATGAACCATGAATTTGCTTACAAATAACACAAATCTGAAAATTCAAGTAATGCAGACTTTTAGATTGTATTCGTTAGAGTGGACCAAGAGACATAAAAAAACCGATGCAAGAAGCTCCCACTAAATGGAGTTTGGGAAGGGTAGATGAACACAGCCTTACTCTCACAAGCGAAGAGGCTATTTCTTGGATTTGAACCTATGACCTCAAGATCACAAGGCAGCAACCTTACAGTTGTGCCAAGGCTCATCCTCATCAAGCGATATCAAAATGATAAAAAGATATTAAGTAATTCAGAGTCTAGATAATGTCCTTTATACCACACTCAATGAACAAAATAATCAAATCAGATAGATATTCTTCTAGGTTTTTTAAGTGGTGAAAATAATTCTGACATAGTGTGGAATATGCAAAGAATAAAATCACTTCAACTGGTCACTAACTAACATTCCTTTTCAGGGGGGAATTTTAGCAGCAGATACTATACCTTTACAAAAGAATTTGAAGGAATACTTAGAATACCCAAAGCAGGCTCCATCTTCTCATCACTAGCAAAAGAGACTTCAGGTCGAAACCAAGCACAAGTGACATGAACCCACAATGTGTCAACATCGGTCGGCTTTAGAGCACCACCTGGGAGTCCAAAAATAGTTTAAGAGAAAAAGATTGTAGTCATCAAAACCAAGGTAGAAACATATCTGCAGAGCTCCTTGATAATAACTTGAGCATTTATGTAATAGTAAGACTTTGTTTATTTCGTGGCAACAGTATAAAAGAAGTTTTGAACATGATAATAAAACTTTTTAAATGATAATATAAAGAAGTTTACACTTACAGTGGATTAAAATATAACTCATAGTCAAAGGGAGGGGGGATTCTCAGCCATGATGAGTAAAATTGAATAACAAATGTATACTGTATATAGATTAAAAGAATCAAGTTGCGAAATTCCAAAAATAGAGTTTACATCATTTGGGAATAAATGTAAAACAGTTTTACACATATAGCGGATTGAATTAAACTCATAGTAAAGGGGTAAAAATATTCTCAGCCAAGAAGAGTAAGTTGATTTATATTATATGAACATACATACAAGGTTAAAAAATCAGGCAGGAGAGTTCCAAAACATAGATATCACAGAGAGGTAAGTCTACATCATACCTGGGAAAAAAAAGATGTTCACTTTATATACCCAACATTTGAAATTTTGTCAAAGACATACCTTTTACAGGACAAAGACAACACTCCCGCTTGATCTCAGGTGTTTCGCAAGCCTTACAAACCCAAGATGTAAAATCTCGGACATTTCTTGCTCCATAGCATTCTTGATGAACTGCTATTTGACATCTGTAACATATATAATTTATTTGTGATTTAATTGCACTACAACATAGAGTAACCACAAAAATCTTGCTTCATATGCATCAATGACAAAGCTGTAACAATGATTAGTCAGAATGGCAAGCTGCAGTAATAAAATTGAAAGCATTAAGTGAGGAGCATATTCCTGTCAAATGCACTGGAGGTACTTTTGTTCTATATGATATTTCAAAATACAGATAAAAATTAAATCTGGGTTAAATCATTGTTGGATACAAGATCTGTAGATGTATGCAGCATCTTGCTCAAATCCCTATCTCTTTATGGGTTGAATATTGGCCAAATAAAAAATCGAACTGAAACTGTTACATTACCTGTTGCAAATGATAATTTTGTTGTAGTCCCAGTCTTCAACCCATCTACAAACAGCACAACGTTCTGTAGTCCACTTAGCATGAACAGGTTCATACTTCTCTGTCAAAGAAATAGTTTACAGTACAATTATCACTATGAGAACTTCATTTGGAAAACTCATCAAAATGAAAAGTTGTATGCAAACAGAATGAGTGTAAAAGTCACCTTGCAAGAAGGTAAGCAACTTCTGCTTTCTTTCTTTTAGAGAAGGTTTCTTAGGTTTGGCAGGAACCTGAGCAGTAGCATGAAATTCTGCTAACTGCAGCATCTGAAAAATCAAATATTAGTGTATTAGTTGCATGTGTTTTATGTCTTAGAACAGAGAACCCCCCCTGCCCCCCAAAAAAAACAGCAACCTGACTCTTCTTCTTAAGTGTCCCATATCATACAATGAGAATAATATTTTGAGTTCCCAGATTCTCATTCTCAATAGGTCAGTATCATGACTTCATTAGCATTTTGACACTGAAGAAATAAAATTCAAATAAATCTAAGACCTAATCCATAAGATGGAAAAAACTTCAATTAATAATTATAATACTGATTGGAACAAGAATACCATACTCTACTTATACATCACAAGCCTATAGATACATTAAATGTATAAAAGAGGGTGGGCAGAAACTTGAACAAATAGACTGAATTAACCAACAATTACTATATTTTTAGCACAAAGAGACAAGGGAATATTATGAACCACAGTTAAATAATAGTAATATACAAACCCATTGTTCCAGAGGTAGCATGGAGTCTTTCACCCTAATACTTGTTCTCCAATTTCTTAATTTGGAACCTGTGTGTCGTTCCCATTCACTAAGTGCTTGCTTTTCTGTCCCGCAAAACCCACACTTGCACACAACTCTGAAAGAGAAGAAAACACATCATAACCAGAGAGAGAGAGAGAAGAAATTGATCATTTTCCAATCTAGAAGTAATAACAACAGTGCATTCAAAATGGAACCAGCCAATTTGGAACATTGTAATATGATGTTTGAATCTTAAGCTACGTAAGATATTAGAAAAGCTGTGCTAGCGCCTTAGTATGAGTGAAACAAACTATGTCAAGTACTGTTGTCTAGCACAAATTTTGGTGGAAATTTAATCATTGTACAAATTGATGAAAATTAGGAATTCTTCCAAGGGTTATAAGAGAAAAAGAGAATATTCTTTGGGCATGATTTCTAATAAGACTTAACTCTTAAAGAACTACAGCAAAGACATAAGCAGGAATGTTCCTAAAAATTTCAACCACAGTTTCATTCCTTTTTAGGAAAATAGAATCTCATTAGCAAATTAGTGCTACATTCTCCGTCTAAAGAGCAAAATCACAAAATCAGATTATATCAGATAGGTATTAATTGCCAATCTTGAAAAAAGCATTAATATATTACTACTTATGACACCTTTAAAATATAACTATTTACAGGTAATAAATAACTCTTAACAATTTTAAAAATTAACAAGTTAATAAAATGATAGTCACAACAGAGGACGGGGAAATTTTTTATGTCAAATTCTTCTGAAGGACTTTGTGCTTACAAATGAAGGCTTGGGAAATATGTGCCTTCTACATCATTGCAGAGAACAGAGACCCTATTTGGAAGCACTAGCTGCCCTTTGTTTTTGCTCCACCTGTACCAAAGCATCCACTACAGTAAGAAATAATACACATAATATAACATTTTCTTTTCTGAAATGCCACAATAATTTCTTTGATGCACTCCTTATTGTTGGACAAATTTCACGTGGGTTCCACTAAACAGGGAGTGGGACCCACATGATTTAATAATGGGCCTAACATCAATTTTTACCCAATAAGAAAAAGTGTTTTGTTAGCATTCCTCTTACCGCATAGAAATATTCTAAATTGGTATATGAACTTGAATCACAACAGATAGGCTTCGTGCAATGAAATCATTAGGTTATGTCAAAAATCCAGGGCTGGAGGAGTTAAATAAAAGGACCATAACAAACTTACTTGACTTTTGGCTGTGGTTTTTCTGAATCAGATAACTCAAAATCAAACTTTGCTTTGCAAGTGGGGCAGTAATAATCAGTGCCTTCAAGATTCTAGGAAAAACAGAATACACCGATCAGCAAAAACCAAAATGTCACTTTATGAGCTTCAAATGCCGACAAGTGACAATATTAAGATATCAAGTAATTAAGATCAAGTAATGGATGTACCTTGAAAAGGTTGCTAGAAATTTTGTCACATTCTGCATGCACCCACACTTTGCATCCATCACAGCGGACCTAATTTGGAGGAGACATTCACAAAGGTAAAAAAAAAAAAAAAAAATACTACAATACAAAGCAATAAGAGTCTTTGAGCAACAAAGAATAACCTTAATTAGTTAACAGGATTTAACTAACTTACCCAACTTCCACTATCTGAATGGTTCCAAACCTTCTTGCATATGCCACAATAATGCTTTGATTTTGTTAACTGCAAAAGAAAATGATTTAAGGACTGAAAAAATTCTAAACAAATGCAGAACTTCAATTATAATGCTTTTGTTCCAGATCAAAATATAATCTGTTGGTAGAAAAAGGCAAGATATACAAACCCTAGCACATGTTCTACATAGGAATTGGCCACCAGGACTTGAATCCTTTGTTTTCTTTAACATCTTGTAAGGAAGGCTCAACCCACAGGCTTCACAGGGCCGTGTTTCTTTCTTGTCAAATAAATCCTGCAATGGAAATTCAAATCGATGAACCATTAAACTTTGGCACCATTCCTCACTTATACAGAGTAATAATTACATAATCAAAACATATAAAAAAAGTATGTCAAGTCAGTCTTAGGCCAACAAATGGGAGAAGAAACTAGCAGTGCTACAGTTATTTCAAGTTGCAAACCAAGTATATTATCATTTATTACCTCATTCCTGTATATAAGACTTTTTTTGAGAAATTTTCTTGTCCCTTTTTATAAGACCTTCAAATTGTTACTTGCACTATTTTATTTTATTTTATCAAAATACTGTTAATTACGTACAATTTTTGAACCGTAGTCAATAAACAATAAATGTTATACATTAATAAGATACACTCTTTCTCTCTTGTAAGGATTGCAGAAAACAAAAAATAATTAGGTGGAAAGCAAATAAGCAAAAGAGTGAGATGATAAGTCAAATAATCTTAAAGGGTAATTTTGAAAAAATAACACAAATTGTTAACAAATTCAATGCTATAAACTACGTTAACCAACTTTCCTAATTTTAGTGAAATAGTTAAAAGAATTTTATATATAGGGATGGAGATAGCATTAGCTTTCCTCAAGTGTTCCCTAAATATGATGCAGCAGAATTTTAGTATGCAGTTTTTCCCAAATGGTTGGCAAAAGAAGAAAAAAGAAGCACTGTAATTGACTTACCTGGTTCAGAAAATGATATCCTGCATATTGGTTTGAACCACTGACCTCCTGAAAAGCTTTCAGAATAGAATCATCATAACCATTGTTACTAGCTGCTGTATTTATATCTGCTATCAACTTCTCTGTGAAACCCCTCTCTGCCAAAAATGCCTCCTCTATCGCCATTTGGAAGTCAGAAGGAGTATAGTAACTCAACTCAGACTGCCCCTGAAACCTAAACCAAGAAATATCACACCTAGTAAGCAAAAACTCCTTCCACAAAGAAACTCCAAGTGGTGGTAGTTTAACACAATGTAAACTAACAAACAAACAGAAAAAAACCAACAACTCCACACCTGTCCACATAATCCATAAATGGAAAAATCATCCCATGCTTCACCCATGCATAGTCCTGCCCAAATCATCAAAAAACACAATAAATACACAACAAGTGTTCTCCATATAGGAAGTAGCAATTATTCATAATAGTCACACATTTCATGATACATACCCTTTGATCCTCATTCCCCGCATACCCTAGAAACATTACACAAGCTGCATCAGGTATACAAGACCTGAGAACTAACTCAGGTGCCTGAGTCATAGGATCAATAACAATGGCTGGCCAAAAAGGTTCCTTTCTCCCAGCTTTGGCCCACACTATATCACCTGCATAAAAATCTTCTGGCCCAAACAACCCATTTCTCTTCCCCTTCAAACCCATCAAACCAACCTTTTCCACCTCCAAAAACCTTCCCTTCTCATCATCCTCTTCAACCGCGGCCACCCCGCTGCGCCGCAAGGCCAATGCACCATCACCACGCGAACTCAAACACTTGCTCCTCTCAAAACTATTACACAATGCCGAGTACTTACGAGCCTTAGAACCCGTTTTCTCCTCGCTTTTCCCTTTCTTCTGATTATTATTGCAAACCTTGGGTGCCTTGAAGCTGAACTTCTCCTTCTTGCATTCAAATTCTTCATCATAATCACAATCACGCAAGCCACCACTACTACTCTTGCTCTCCTTCCTCCAATTATCAATAACCGAATCATTGAACCGCGAAGGGAGAACCTGAACTCTCCCCCTCGAAGTTCTAACCAGCGGTGGCCGCTGAACCTCGTTCTTCTTCTTCACTTCCACGACAACGTCGTTTTTCACGTTCGATTCCACTCCGTTGCACCAAGCCGCTGAGAACCCCTTCTCCGCTGCGCCGGCGGCGCCGAGCAGCCCGTGAAAACTCACCGGAATCACGCCGGCGGCCACGTCGCCGAGAAGGTTCAAAGGGTAGTAACCGTTGTTGGTCTTTCTCTTCTTACGAGCATAAGAACACTCATCATTCTCGCCCACCGAGTCACCGAGTTTGACCCGTTTCAGACTCGGCATTTGGGATTTCAAATTCCGTTTGATAATCATGGTTCGCGCTGCGGGGAACAAATCACTATACCCGCATTAAATTGAAGCCGCGAATGATGTTAAAATCGTAACTTGTAGAACCCCAGAAAGGAAAATTACACCCACGAGGCCAAACGCTCGAGACACCCCATAAACCCTAATCCCGAATTGAAATTCCGAGAAAAACAGAGCGAACGAAGAAGCGAGAGTGCGAGGCCGAATTTCGTGGAGAGACACGCGATGAGGGTCAAAGAAAGTTAAAGAATTGGGTGCGAGAATGTCGGAGAACCTGACCGAGAGGATCGAATGAGCAGAGAAAGAAGAAAATAGAGGGATCTCTCTGTGTGAGAGAGAGAAGTTCAGAAGAGAAACGTAAACAATTTTTTTTTTTTCGGTAAGACAAATTGCAATGTAATTTGTATTATGTGGGGTTGGACAAAAAAAAATTTGTAACATAGGACGGTGATGTTTAATTTAGGAAAATTTTAGAGAGAGGGAACAAGGAAAAGGGTGACAGAGTAAGACTATAGATAGAGAGAGAAGTCTCGGCGTTATCTTGAGTGTGTTCATATCATACGTTGTTATGTAATGTAGATGTAGTTAGTTGATGGGGCCAGAGGCTAACTTGCGCGTTGCGTGTTGCTAGCGCAAATTCTTCTTCCGAGTTTCGTGTGCGAGCTTGTTGGTCATGGCATTCTGGTAACGTTATTTCTTATAAGCTTTCATGCAAGTAATTTCTATGGCTGAGTCAATGTTGCAAGCAGACAGAATGGGTCATCAAATTTTAACTGTTCCAAGAATTTTGGAGCCAAAATGTGTCACTTATGTGTGGGAAACATGTTTTTTTTTCGTAGACGTTCTTGTCCTTGGAATTTGTTGCATGATTTGCTATGCTTTTCGCGTGTGTGTGTGTGTTAATGTTGTTGTTGTCCATTTCCGGCTTAGGTTTGGGATTGAAATTTTACGTTAATGGAGTACTGAAAATTTTAGTTTCTTGGACTTTTTATATTTGTAGCATAGCAAGCTTTGTGGTATTCTCCGGTGGGGGAGGTAGCAATATTGTTTGGATGGGGTGTTGTTATTTGCATTTCGTGAATTTTTTTTTATTTTTTATTTTGTGCTCGTAGACGTTAGGGTTGGACGTGGAGCTGAAGATTGCATATGAAAATCGCTATTAGGTGGTTCCGAAGATCTGGTGGAGTGACTAGGGCAAAAAAAATTTTTATGTGACCAGAATGATTTTCTGTTGTAAGAGGACGACGTGCAACAGTGCCAATAGGCTTTTATTCTGACCAGTCCCGACCCTAAAACAGTTAAACACTTTTTTTTTTGTTGAAAAATACAGTTAAACAAATTTATTGTTGTGAATTTTAAGATTTTGGATTTAATTTCGTTAAGAACGTGATTTAATTTTGATGCATGTGTGAATGTGAGTTTGAGTGAGGAATTGAATTGAACAATGGCGTTTGATTTGATTCTTCGTCCGCACCAAGGATGAGTTGGGCACGTGGGAATTGAGTGGTGTTTGGTGGGTGGCTATATCAGGAAACCAAGTTCTTCTGATTGGATCTACGCACTCTAGGCCACTGACTCCACTTTCTCAATTTTATGGGTTGTTTTCATTCTCTAGAAAAATTATAAAGTAGATAGTTTTACTTGAATACGAAACCTCCCAGTTCTGAGTTTTGGACTTATGGTTATGGGTGGATAAATTGGCTATCAACCATGAAAATTGAGAGAACTCATTTCTTAATTATAAAAAAAATAAAATAAAACATTGATGTTTCTATTTTAATTTTTGATTGGTTTTTTGTTCGTAAACGAAACCTCCCGGCCACTGTGATGTGAAGCCATGGAAATTCGTTATTATTGTTTCTCGTCTCTATCGATAGAATAAAAGTGAGTATACTCTTTTTTGGGGTATCTAATTTACGGCTAAGGGATAACAAGATTTATTTATTATCCAAAAAGCCTAAACACGAAGCTGGTAGTTAACTCATAACTTGGAAAGCATACTACCGGAAATTCTATAGGGGACAGTTCAAAAGGGAGAGGGTGTATAAAGTCTGAACAACAATAAAAATTGTTTAGTGGATTGTTTTATTTAACTATGTAATTAAAGGGAAAAAGGGAAGAGAGAGAGAGAGATAAAATTCATGGGAATAAGGTGCGAGGAAGCAAGAGGATGATGAACTGTTCATCACGTGCAAGGAAGTTAAAATTGATATTTAGTTAATTCAATGTAAACATTCAAAGATTAATTACTTAACATGCAGTTAGTTACCTATATCCTCCCACTCATTTTATATATAGGTTAATGGCTTTTCTCTTTGGTATTGATTTTAGGTAGTGTTGACCTCGGTTGCATACGTTTTCCCTGCTGGACCTGTGGCTTTGAATCCAAAGATGAAAATATAGTGATCACATTTTTAATTCTTTGACCAAGACAGATCAATTGTGAACAATGTAGGTAAGTTTAATTACTACTACATGTTTTGTAGAGGACCATGGTGTCCGAAAGTTCTCACAATTTTTGTGAGCCACTGTGCAGCTAAAGTAGTTAATTTTCAGGCCCTTTAAACTTGGCTAGAGTCATGTAATGTTACAGAGTGCGTTGAATGATGCAATGGATACAAACACTGAAAGTTTTGCCCTGTGTTGGAATCGGTTCCTCTGCTTTCTGCTTGAGAGATGCTTTTCTTGTTCTCGGAGGGATATCATAGTGGTGGCTTCCTTTCAGCTTTTTCTTATCTTTGGATCATTGAAAAAAGAACTAAGAAGGACCATATTTTATCATTGACTCTTTATATAGTAAGAGCTTTTTTTTATTTCTTTTTGGTAAGCTAGGTATAAGAGCTTTACTTTGATAGTTTGATATAAGTTTTCATTCATTTTGCTTCTGACCCAATAAGATGTTTCTCATTAATTAATAATGTACTAAAATAGATATATAAATGATGAAGAGTAGAGATAGTAATATAAAATCTAGGGTTTGGGTAGTGACAGAGTGTGGCGATCTTGGTAATCTCAGGCTTGGCCAAGGCCTGCATTGTGTTGTACTGAAGAATCAAATCGATAAGTCAAGGCTGGCGGCTCTAAATCCAATCATTGATTAATATATCATTTTTTTCGCTTTTTTATTTATTCACTTCTAAAATATATTTTTATTATTTCATTTAAAATTTTCAAATAATACTTATTCATCATTGTATTTTTATTATTATTTAACTTTTGTATTTTATATATTTATCATAAATATAAAGATATAGTAATATTAAAAACCTATTTTAAAAGATTTAAATTTTTTTTATGTAAATAGAAATGTTAATTAAATTTTTTAATATATGTAATGTACTATAGTACTATTCTCTTAAATATAAAGATAATAAAAATAAAATAGTACTAATTGTAGTATTGAGCATAGGATTTTTATTTTTCTGAAACCTCGTTGTCACGACGTCCCCGTTACACATCTCTTGCGACCTGCGAGAAACGGAAATTAAGGTGCTTTCAGTTGGCCTTTTGCTACACCCAAAGCCATTTTAACTTAGATTTAGCATTTTCAAATCGTATCTGGTTATTAGTTCGAAACTTGCGACATGAGTCATGACCAATCTTTTTTTTTTTTTTTTTATCTATTTGCGACGTTACTAACCTGGTTTAATAAGTATTACAAATTTAGAAGAAGAAAAACACTTTAAGAAAATCATACTATCAAAGTATATATAGAATTGTGTATACGTTTTTCTTATTCTTCTTCTTCTATATTTAGCATTAATATTTCGAATAAAAATCCGTATATGGTTTCTAATTTGTTTAAAATTAAGATGTTTAGTTTTGCTATTTATTCAAACAGTTTTTACAATAACTATGTAATTTTGAAAGTTAAGAAAATTAAAAGTCATAAAGATATTAATATAGACAAAAAGATAAAATCAATGAAGTAATAAATTAAAAAAGAAAAGTCACTTAAAAATTGTAGCGATTTTTTTATTAAAATTATACACCAATACATCCTAAAAAAATTATGTAATTCTCCATCTTTAATTATTTAAATTACTGATAACTCGTTAATAATTCACCAACATGTTGCCTAAAAGAAATACCCACGTGTTGCATGTCTAAATACAATTGGTTTTGGTATCCTTAAATAAAATTTCAAATTTCCAATGGAAAAAAGTTTTAAGTTGAAAAGAAAATTTTCATTAAAGATGATTAGTTAAATTCTTAACGAAAGATGCGTCATCAACAAACTTAATAAATATTTCACAATGTTACAGTAAACAAAAACTAATTATTAACTCGGTCACTAATTTATTTTGCAATCAAATTCACATAACGACCAGAATTTTCTGTCATTATACGGTAATTTTTATAGTATAACAGTCTCTGAATCAAACACCAGAGTTTATGGAACTCTCCAAATCATGGATGACTTGAACTAAACATTGAAGTAGCAGAAGCGAGCCATATAATCACTGGGATGTTGGAGTTGTTGTGAGAGAGAGGGGTGCTTGCAACACTTTACACACACACACACTCTATAGTTGGAATTTACTTGTTTACTAATTGTAACTTGTAACACTAGACAACACTTGCAACAACACAACGGATGAAGAAATGTGTGTTAATAGCAGCAACAACATGTCAAATCTTAAAGATATAAATTTTGTTTGGATGTAAGTTTTTCTAGAAACATCTATAGAAGAAAAAATTAAGAAGAAAAAAATCAAATGAGCTTCTCCATAAGTTAAAATGAATTTTTTATTAATTTATTTGTAGATGTTATCTCATCTTTTAGATAAGTTATATTATTGAGTTTTTAAAAATTAACTAATGGAAAACTAATTTTTACTTATGAAAAAACTCGTATAATTTTTTTTTTCTATTTTCTTCTTCTAGAAGTGATTTTAAAAAAGTTTATCCTAACAGACCTCATAAGGTTGGTCTAGTGATTGAGAAATAATAAAAAAAAAGAGAAAGAAAAAGCAATTGCAAATTTAAATCCCTCGATATTGCTAACAAAAACTAACAAATTAATATTTATTAATAAATAAATAAAAAGCTGTCAAATTTTGTACTCAAATTAAAAATGTGGTGCTTGCAGGAGCATTGGTATATACATGAGCATCACAGTTGCACGGATTTTTTCTTTTCATATACTGTTAATAATCAATTGCAGAAACTAATTGCCTGGAAGCTGTGGTAAAGAAATTCAGTACTCTTGGGACCCAACAGCTTTGAACCTGACTATTGCCAACTGTAAGTAACTCTCTTATCAAGATTTTATTGGTTTCAATATTTCACAGAGTATGTGTTGACAAGAAAAATATGTACTTCATGAGCTCACAAAATCTGTATCCTCTAATCCTAATTAGATTTGGCTAGAGCTAGAGGAAACTCTTGTTTATTTGTATTGCCTCTAATCCAGATTGTCCTGATCTTGAGTTATTGAAATTATTATTAATTGTTTTTTCCATAAAAAAAATGAATTGACAGTGACATAGCATAAACATGTATAGCAAATGATCCATCAGTCTACATCATAGTACATCTTACTTTTAGCCCACCATATGCTAAGGTAATTCACTTTTCACGTGTCACACACACAAGCATTTATGTTTTTTTTAATTAAAAAATAAAGTTATTTGTTCCCACAAGTTTGTGCAAAATGAAATTGTAATTCGACACCAACAAGAAGTCTTTGATGCCATAGGTGTTTCCAAATGAAAAAAGAAGACCATATAGAACAAGAATTCAAAAAAAAAAAAAAAAAACTCAATGACTATTCCCATATTAGAGAATTTTAAGACTCGTAGACTCAAACCACAATCACACACCAAATTTCCATTTGCATGCATAGTTCAAAAATCATTCAAGGATGGCGTAATCCTATACATTTAAGTTTAAACTAAGAGAAACAAACTGTATTGAAATTTCAAAAATTAAATTTGTTATGAAGATATTTTGGACCTTGCCATGTGTCCTTTCCCCTCATCTATCACCAATTCACCATATAAGGCATTTCATGTTTTCATGTATACATTTAAGCCTCATTATTCACATATATTTATTGACTTGATGGTTGGAGTATTTGTAGAGGTGTATGTAAATCTTGTTTATTGAAAATCGTAATTATCATTTGTTGGAGTCGCAAATCATTCACTACATTTTGATCCTTCCAAACAAAATACAATTTTTTTCATGGAACATCGTCTAACTTCAAATGTTTAGTTTAGCTAAACATATTCAAAATGAAAATAAAAAAAAAACTACATAAAAAAGGAAAAGATAAGAAATGACTCCATAAATATAGTTAGAATGTGGATTTGGAACTAACTCAACTCTAAAAACTAACTCATTATATGAGGGTTGATCTCCACTTATATACTTTAACTTAGCACTATTTTTAGTCGATGTGGGACTTAAATTATTCCTAATACAAAATGAAGGCAACATAAAAGATACTTGACCCATTGCCTCACTTTTATCACGTTATCTCCACCAAGTGCCATTCATCATTGCTCCACCATTTTCAAACATAACCAAAAGCACCACTCTTTGTTAGCTATATTTCTCCTAGAAGTGCTTCCGTATAAGGTTATCAAAATGGGTCCTTAGTTAACCGCCTCTTCCTCCAGAGTTGTGCCACTACTAGACCAAAACGTTTTGCGCAAGACTAATTAACTTAGAGCCAAAGCCAAAAACGTTCAAGACAAAAGCAATTGTGAAAAAGTGTTAAAATGAAAGTTTAAGTTAGAGAACATAAAAATGAATAGAAAAATAAATAACTAAATTAAAACTAAAATTGACATTAGAGAACGAAATTATTGATGTTACCTTGTCATTTCATCATATATATGAACATAGTACAACCCTTTCTTTTTTCTTTCCATTATTCAACAAACCTATTTACATATCTGGAAGGTTATTTCCGTCTATAGAGACGTAAATACAATAGATAAGAGATGAACTAGCCTAAGAAGTTTGAGGCCTGGTTTATTCAGCATATATCTGCTCAAACATACAGAGACTCCCCACATAAGTTCTAATCACATATTACTGCTGAGTTTTTCCATATAGCTTGATCAGATATAGCTACTCAACTCTACTTTCTTCCTACTAAATCAGTTTTAAGTCATTCATTCCCTCTTGACATCAGATTCTTCAGTCCTTGCAAATCTTCCACGGATTCTTGGCTGACTGTCAGCAAGAGCCTTCCTGCAAGCATACTGAAAAAACAAAGCATATCATCAGCTGAGTTTCGAATTTGTTTAGGCTGAAAATAGTATCGATAAAACTTGGTTGCATAAGAAAATTACTGTTGATGCCATACTTAACAACTAAAATGCTTTTCAAGAGATTATGCATTATTAGTGAAGCTGCTTTTCACTGCATTAATATTGTAAAACAAGAGCAATGGACGACGTCACATTCCGAAGCTTCAAGAGTGGAGGTAATGAATGATGAACATTTATAAAATAGACTAATCATCCATGACATATACACAACCTTAAAAGGAATTGAAGAAAACAGATTCTAGAAACCCTTGAGAACAGAAGGCAAAGATGAATGTCATGTTCTAAGTAGAAAGCATTAACAAAATAATATCCATTGCTCATTCTGTGATTAGAGATAGCAGAGCAAAACATTCAAGAGATATGTTATGCATTCCGTAGAATTTTCAAGACTTTCTATTTGTGTGAAACTCTCACATGTTAGAGGGATGGTAAACCTTTAATTACCTTGATTTTCCTCCCAAAATTCCTCTTTGTCTTCTTATTCCTGTATCTGGAGAGCTTTTGGAAGCGTTCCTCACTGGTGCAGTTGCTGATAAGAAAGGGCCTCTCAAGGGGTGAATGGACAATGTTCATGTTACCATTACCAAGTGTCTGTTACAAAAACAGTATCAACAATCCAGTATAGTTTTGAGTAAATCACAAGATTTTGGTTGCAAACTAGAGGAATAAATAACTGGGAAGTATTTAAAGCAGAAATTGTTTTTGATTCCACACAAGGAAGCATAATTTGCTGGATTAAGTATCCCATTTCTGGATGTAAAAGGGAGGGGGTGCTTGAAAAGAATGACTTCAGATAAGTGCGCATTAAGTAACAGATATTTAATTACACCGCAGCTTCATTAAAGGAGCAGAATTTCCAGTATATCAAGAAACAGGTTAATCATATGGATACATGAAACGTGACAAAAGGAACCATTCTCTTAAAGAAGAATTTCGTGTATTCGGAACTTTTGATTTCTGATAACAAGCAGATTTCGAATTTTTGAGACATTTAAACTAACAGATTTTGACAAAAGCAATATTTTAAATACATTAGGTATTATAAGAAAAGACTCCCAAATTTGTTATTTCTAATTAAGCAATCAGGTTCAGGTCATTTCATCATTCCTGTCTTTTTCATCTTCATACTCCTTAAATTTTGAGAATTAACAGAATATCAGATGATACTTGGTAGAGGTGAATCTTTCTTCTTAATTGAGTTCAAAAGGTAGTAAATTCTCTCTATATTGAGGTGGAAAAAGATTCTGACAAGGTCCAATACTTATTATCAATTTTATTCCTTGGTAAGGTAGTTATCATTGCCATCAAATTTTAAGCTATCACTTTAAACAAGTCAAGGAAAGAAGCTGAATTCTGAAAACATCAACACTTCTAACTTCAAGACAAAGTTGCTCCCACTTATGTGGTGTAGTAAAAAAGATGACCTTTACACATCCTTAAGCTGTTACCTTCAACAGACACTGCTAAATTTTACAGTGATTTGATTAAATTTATAAAAAAGCATGAAACACAATGTATATACAAAGAGGTTAAGTCAAACCTTTATATCTCCTTCGCTAAATGATCTCCGCATGCCATAATCTGCATTGAAATCTATTGCAGAGATATCAATAAAAGCAGGCTTCATTGCAGCTCCACGCATCCAGTCCATTGAGCTCAAACTTCCTGAGCTGTCACTCTTTGCTAATTGCATGTCAGTAAGTGGCTTGTTTTCTTGAATTGTGTTCTCATCAATGTTCAGAAGAGGAACCTTGATTTCCAGAATCTCAGAGAACGGTGACTCTATTGCTGCCTTTTCTAAGAGATCCTTTTCGCATTCATAGAACACCTCACTCAGAAACTGATCATTTTGAAGAATATCAATATCAGTGGATTTTAGTCCCTGTGACGAGACATCTTCCCCACAAGACATCATCGAGATGGCCGCTGACATGGGATCCATATCCATGATTGGCTCTTCAATAATAGGTTCAGGAGCTTTGAACAGATCTCCCTCAGCTGCCAAATCATACTCTGACATGGCAGAAGACTGAACAAGATCATCCTGCATTAAAGACATGGGGAAATAAACGGAAAGGTAATTAACAGATGTAATACAGCTATAGAAATGAAATTAACTTTAATTGTAGAGCCCAATGAAGATAAAAGTAAAGAATGTATGGCCAGAATTCAACAACTAGTAAGTGCAAACAGAATGTTAGCTTTAGGACCAAAAACAGAAAAGATGTTGAATAGCACTCCGCACAGTCAATTAACTATTACAAGCAAATATGAAATAATCTTATTGTACCAAAAGTAATAATTGTAATGAAACAAATAAAGGAACAGACACATCACAATATGTCAATTCCAGACGTGGTATGGGTTCCAATGATTTACGCTTCCCTCTTCCATACCCTGCACCCTCAGAAAAAATGTGTCAACAACACTTTCAATTTTTAGTCTATAATCTATATATCCAGTAGTCAATTGTTGTGAGCATGTAACGCTTGTTTCCAATTGGTTATCATGTTTAACTTAATAGTGTCGAGAGGTTGCTCTAAGATGATATTCCTGACATCAATGATGCCAATAGCCAAAAGTTTTCATGATGATATTTGCATGATTCCATCAAGTAAAGTGATTCTTAAAGCAACTGACACATTATAAACTTCTTAGAATGGCAAAAGATTCCAATTGCATATCATGGTCATCCAACCAAAACACGGTTTATGGATGGGATTATCCTCGACTTTTTTAGAAAACGAAAAAACAAAAAAAGAGAGAGAGAATCAATCTGAGATAGTGAGGTGACAGAAAAAGCTATGTCAGTAAGAGACTTGAGCAAGGGCTTAAGAGAGTTTCAAGCACAATCTAAGAAATATGTAAGATTCTCCAGCTTAGGAAATTGACTCAAGTACCTATTATCAGAATAGTACATATTGCAGGTTAGATGATAAAGAGATAACGAAAGAAAATGACTTTCTTTTCTTTAATTTCAGTACAAATCAAATTCCATATACTGTAGAAAAGACCATATGTCCATATTCATGCTCAAAGCAGAAGCCTTGCTGTAAACGATAGGTGCCAATACATATTCAGTTGAACCTTCACAATTCACATACAAAGGTATGCATAGATTCAGGTTGGAATTCAATAGATGGTTTCAAATTCAAAGCCCATGCTTCAACCCAAAACCTGACTTTGAAAGAAAATCTGGGTGTTAACAGCTGAAACAGTGAAACTGGCACCACAGTCCAGAATACCCATCATGATTATAACTCAACTGGAGAATATGGATCACTATTTTCCTTCTCATGATTAAAGGAGGCCAGTTGAAAGCAAATAATTGAAGAACAAATATTCACACATCAAAATATCCAAAGCAGCAAAGGTTCGAATCCTATCTTTGTCAATTATTTAAGGCTATGCTGCAAGCAATATCATTATAAATTCCTATGCTTATGATGGATGGCATTACTTTGAAAAAAACCACAAGGTGGGTTAGTCAAGGTGCACCTTCCCTGATTACAAGGCACTATCACCTCAAACTTTGTTTGAAATTTCAGTGACCAAAACAGCAAAACACGCCACATGAAAACAACCTACTTCAACCACTTATTTAAATGTAACAGGAGCAGAAATAGAAGTAACCTTTCTAGAATTATATTTAGTGCCCGACAAATACCATGAGGAAATGATTAAGTTGAGCATTAACAAATCCCATTCCTTTACCCTTTCTCCTTATTATAAAGAAGAAAAGCGAATAAAAAGTCCTTTTTCTCTTTAATCTCCCTCTTCAGTGCGGCGCAAAAAGACAAACTCCACCGAGAGTTCACACTAGAAACTTGAAACAATAGGAAGAAAGATTATACATGACGGAACTGTCACAAAGAAAACACTTCCTTTTTATACCCCCTTTTTTTATTTCCTTTTCTCATACTTTTTTCAGATCCATCGTATGAATCCAATTACAGTTGTTTCCACTTGTGGTATTAATTAGAGAAAAAAATCATAAAGAAGAGAAGAAGCAAAACTCAAATGAATAAACACATATTAAGTTTGAAAATGGTTGGTTATCAGTTTTTCTTCTTCAGCTTGGCATCAATCAGCCAAAGACCACCAAATAATCAACTAAAAGAGGAAGAAATTTTCAAAATATCTGAAATGCGTGAAACAAACATTTACGTGCAAATTAAGGCATCAACACATAAAAAAAAAAAAAAAAAGTTTAATTCCATAATACAAAACAACCCATTTTTGTTAGCCCCATTTACTCCAAAGAAATGAATAAGGACCGTTCCGAGTAAGGAAGAAATAGCGAGGAAAGAAAGCTAGGAAATTTATTCGATATAAGTAGAAAATGTAGATAAACAGAGCAAAAACAGAGGAGGGAGCAGAGACAGTAGGATAATAAGAGAGGAATAGAAAGATACCATTGAAGCATTGGACTTCTGGGTTTTGCAGTACTCCTCAAGCTGATGAAGGCCGTGAGAGACGTTGCGCAAATATGGGAAGAAAAGACCAGTCTCTGCATACATTTCTCCAAAACAGAACCTAATTTGGATGAAGATTTGTTCCACTGGAAACAGGGTAAAAGCAGAGCAAGAGAAACAGAGTGGTTTGTTTGAGTAGAGAGAGGGGGTGTTGAGCTTTGATGACTTTATTTATTTAGGACAAAGCAATAAAGTATTTATATGAAGAGAAATGGGAAGTAAATACGGCAATAATTATGGTATAGTTGCAGGACTTTGGAAATATATGATGTGAGAAGAAAGTATATTAATAAAGACAAAGAAGGAAAAGGACAGAACCATTTATATAATGCAGTGTCCCCAATCATGTTTCTTGTCATGCCCTTTTTAAATGAAAAAATGGAAAAGGGCATTGTTTTTGATGAATACATAAATATAAAATATTTTGTGTTATTATTATAATTGCGAATCGCAGAGGAAGGTGAGTTGCACCAAGCCAATGGCAGAGAAGTGTGAACATAATGGTGATGGTGGAGGAGATGGTGGGGGCTGAACTGTGAACTTAACAGTCATCGTCACTCATATAAGTCAGGGCAACAACAGTGGGGCAGTGTAGCCGTCGCCACACATCCATCCTAACGCGCTCTGACGGCGCTTGTCACAAACAAGGGACATATATTTTCTGTGAAGCCTATTTTTAACATGTGATTAATTTTTAAGAGAAAGTATATTTAGGCCACACAATTATATGTTCAACTCAAGATTTAATATCACCGGACTAATTATAACATCACGTGACTTTTTAAAAAAATTTACATGATTTATGTGTTTTAGTTTTAGCTATTTATCAAATTTGATAGTCAATTTTTATTTTTTTTCATTAATTTTCTTCATAAGCATATTAAGACAAGTAAATAATATAAAATAGAAATTCAAGTATCATATTCATTTTTTTTAGTTTTTAATATTTTTTCATTTTTATGATCAATATATTTATTCATTTTTCTTGTTATTAATTTAAAATAAATTATAATTTTATTAATTTTATTTCTTTTTATACTTTTCAATTACTTTAACATCTACTTTTATCAAACATTTATAATTTAATAAATTAATTTTACAATTTTTTAATTTTTAACTAACTTTTCGTATAATTTTATCAAATATAATCTAAATTGTTAGATTTTATTTTTGTTATGTTAGTAAAAAAAATTAATTATGTCAATACTTAACCTTAATTTCCAATTACCAAATCATTTTCTTTATTAGGACAAAAATTATGAATAAAAATATAATAAAATTTCATACCATTATGTCAACCATAGAATTACCAAATCAGCCTATATAACTCTAAGAAAGTTATCCTAATTGTTTTTTATTCCATCTCCACTAAAATGTATATAGCTCTTTAAAATTTTGTCTTTTAGTTATTTTAATTCAAATGTTGTGCCTATACAATAATAGAACACCGTAGACGGATATTTACCTCTCAAAATAATTTAAATATATAAATTAATAATTTTAAATTAGCTAATACTATTGCGATGAGAATGACAATATTAATCCTATGCATTTTTTTAAAATAGTGTATAAATTTAGACCTATTAGATGTCTTTACCAAAATCTGGAAACAGTTCACATTAGAATAGATTGACAACGAGTTCATTTTGTTAAGAGAATAAGAAGGAAAATATGTAAAACAAAAGACTCGTTCAAATAAGTATATGAATTAGTGGAAAAAAATAAATATCAAAGAGTGAGATAGAATCTGATACTTACATATAATTATTAGCATGTAGATAATGTCTAACAGATAATTATAAGTTATATATAATCAGGCTTATAAATAATATACACCTTATAGATAATTTGTAACTTCTAGATAACATGATAACTTATAAATAATTAAGTATATGTAACTTGATAAATAAATTATACCGTTATTAATAATAATAAAATATAGGACATTAGAGATAACTTGGTCCAACAATTAGTGAGAAACTTCCATACTCATGTTTTAAGACTCACATGAAGGATCGATGTGTGCTAGAACACCACATATATTTTGTGGACTGTCATATATTTTATAGACCCAGACAATAATACACTACATTAAAAAAAAAAAAAAAAACTCT
>PYAF01002010.1:583672-602274 GCA_007407185.1 Glycine tomentella | reverse complement strand
TTTTTTTTTTTTTTTTTAAAGCAAAAGCAGTATATAGACTGAGTTTTGTTTCTTATTTGGTACCTATAAATCCAAATAACCATACGTAATATAATGTCCATAAATCCAAAAAGCTATATAGTGCCGACATTATATATTATTTACTTTTCTATCATGACGATTTCAATATAATATTTACATTCAACACTGTACATTTATTTACTGTTTAATATTATTTTTTTCAATTTAGTGTTTGTTTCCCATTACATTTTAGAATAGGGTTAATTATCTTTTGATCCCTAATTTTTTTACAAATTTTATTTTTAGTTTCTAAATAAAATTTTTGGTTCCTATAATTATTTTAGTTCTACAGTCAAATAATACTGTTAATTGATAATATGATAAGTTGATAACATATGTTGAAAACTCTATCATGTTATCAAGAAATTCAAATTGTGTGTGATTTTTTGTAATATAATTTATAAAAGAAATTACATGTAGTTTTTCTATTAAATTTTTTGACGATGTCACATGTTATTGAACTGTTAAAGTGATTGTAACACCACCAATTAACTTGTTACTCGATATTAAATATTAAAGTTATTAAGAAAAGGAAAAGTATAAGAACCAAAAATGCTAAAAAAAAATTGTTTAGGAAATAAAAATGAATTTTGCAAAGCATATTTTATAAAATTTGTAAATGTTAACAAATAGTAAGTAAATATTCAAAGCAATATACTGTCTATTAATTATACTAAAATTAAATCATATAAAAAATTATAAACTCAGTCTTATTGATAAAATATTCAATATGACAGTTAGTAAATAAAATTTAACACATATAAAAGTTATTCAAAGCATAAATTTATCAATTATTATTATACACAATAAAACACGTAGTATATTTTATAGAAAAACTTAATATGATATATTTAAATTGATAAAAAAATTTCCCACTCATAAAAAATGGTAAAATTTAATTATATAAATAATTAATAAAATTTATTTTATTCTTTCTCTTTCTAAATATCTAAGGCCTAAATTATGTACCAAAAGGGCCTTATCTCGTCATCTCCTTATCCCAAACCGAAGTATCCAATCTCCTTGTTATGCTTTAATTATTATTATTACTTTCAATAGGAAACCATCGACATCAATAAAACATTATGGGAAAAATTCGGCAATTAGTTGTCAGAAAATAGCCTAAAATATACTTCAGCAATTTTGGAGATAAGATTCCTTAATTAAATAAATAAAAATCTTTTGAGGATGGTTGGCGAGGATTCCAAGCTAAACCATCTCAATGGCCATAGGAGAAATGGCTAAAAACATTTCATTCAAAACATAGAAAATGGAAGAAAACACCCAAAAGTATAAATGACTGAAAATATTTCATTCAAAACATGAAAAATTGAAGAAAACACCTAAAACAATAATTAATTGTTCAAAATTATTCTGATAAGAGGTGCATTGTTTAACCAAGCTAGACCATACTCGTGTGTGGGCCATCGAGCCAATTTAGAAATTAATAAAAAAAAAGTTAAAAAATTGATTCTATATAAAAAAAATTAAAACTTAAAATCCAAAGGCAAAAAAATATTTATTATACATTTATTCTACATAATAAGTATTAACCAAGTCATTTAAATTATGTTTAATGAATATTCAAATTAATAATATTACTTTAAATTATCACTTCTTATGGACACTTATTTTATATTTAATGAATATGTTTGGTATTTTAAAAAAATATAAACTATTTAAAATTATAAATTATATTAGTAAGTTATTATATTTTATTTAAGATAATTTATATATTACTAATCGAATAAATCTGACCCAAGTCTATTCGACTTGTCCATTATATGGGTCGGGCAAAAAAACACTCATTTATATTTAAACTATTTTTTTTAAATCTAATCTAATCCTAATTGCAAGTCAGGCAGATCAATCATTGGATCATGTCTATTTTGTCAATTCTAGTCAATAATATAAAAATTGGAAAGGTAAATTAATACCAAATTATTTACTCTTTTATCTCTTATAACTTTTTATATTCGTTTATAGAAAAAATATTTTATGGAAATAAAATTAATTTTTTATGAGAAAAAAATAAATATTATATATATATATATATATATTCATATAAAAAAATCTTGTGGAAACAATTATTCCAACGTCTAATAATGTGAACTCACCACTCACCATTGACCTCTTCTGGCCCTTATTTCTTCTCCCTTCAATGTCTTATTTTTAACCATCAAATCAATTTTATATAACTCTTATTTTTAACCATCAAATCAATTTTATGACTCATGTATGTTGTTATTTAATCATACACAATACAATACGGAAAAGTGAGTTTGTAAACATTATTTTGAGTGACTTATTTATTTTAAAAAATATCGATATTATAAGTTTATGATCCTCTTATTTATTTTCCATATTTATTTATTTATATTATTAATGTGAAGCTTGTTCTTTAATACTTCTCTTGAAGTCCAACTAGCCTGATTCATTTGTGACTTGTGTTCAATGTATATTCAATCTGAATTTGTACTTTAAATTTGAATTTAGCCTAATTAGAAGTCACTGAAGCAACATGGCCTAACTCTTGCCGAGTTTCAGAGTGTGTTTGTATACCTGTTAAATCCACGTTCAACAGGGCAAAAAGGGCAACGCATGTATACTGAAGTTTTTGGATGAACGCTGATTGCATTAAATTGAATACCTATACAAACACGCTCTCAGTCTAAGGCTTGTTTGAATTATTTTTTTCATGAACATTTATAAGAGAAAAAAAGAAGTTAAATGTGTTAGGTTTCTTTCATAAGCTACAATCAATTTATGCATTCAGTTTTTATAGAAATAGAAATTCATTTCATTTAATTTCTCTAAAATGTATAAGTTGATTTTAATTTATAAGATAAGTTTAATATATGTTTTATCTTTTTATATTCTTCTTTTAAAAGTGTTTGTGAAGAATTTTATTAAATCTTAGTAGTTTCTTAGAGTCCTTTTAAGATGCCTAATGGGATCAACTGGTTTCTACTTGTTAGAAACAGCAAACGGTTACTTGGTTACTAATATCTTCACGGGGTTGATTTGATTAAAATTAATTAAACTCTAATGTTAAATCAATGACTTTGTTATAAAATATAACAAGAGGGTTCTAAGCCTCCCGAAAAATCTTGTAAAAAAAAAAGCTCCCCAAGAATAAATTGATTAAACAAGCAATTTGTGACCTAGATAGTTATCGCACCGGTCAAATTAATTAAGCTATCTTCTGAAAATATGGTAATTGATTAAGAATAAAAAAAATGTCATATTATTATTATTATTATTATTATTTTAAAAGGTTTTTTATATCTAAAGTTGGGCATTAGTAATTTATTGATCATAAATTCAAATTCAGAAAGAGTCTATTTATATATGTAGAGGTAAGATGGTTTATAATATTTTTTTTCTCTTTATTTTTGTATAATGAAAAATCTATGAATAATAAAATAAGTAATTTTTATTTATTTATTATTATTGTTATCTCTGAACGATAAAACTAAAGATGATAGATTATGTGTTCCAGTTTAATGAGATTATTCAAATTCTCTTTCGATGTGGCGTGTTCTATTCGTCCACATTCGCAATTTGAGTTCAAGAAATTATTTAGGAAGTGAATGAACCTATTTTTTGTCCATTTCTCAAACACTGTAAGCACAAAGTAATGAGTGCCATTTACGGCGACTGAAAATAAAAATAATAAATTCTAGAAGTAAAATTCCATATTTTATTGTGAGTTGAAGCTTACTAAGTGAAAGGTCGATTCAAACAAGTTCCCACTAACTCGGTGCAATGCAGAATAGAAGAATGTCAACCCGTACAACTTTAGAATTTAATTTTTAATTTTTTTAGAGGTATCTAAGTTAATATTAACATTTTATTCAACAAGTCTTTTTAAATGTTATAATTTCATACTTGTTTGTATAACTAAATTGTATTTTAGAGGAAGAAGATCTAATTCAAGTACATTTGAATATGAAGTGTAATTTGTCCCTCTAGGTTAAATAAAATGGATGTATATACAAGAATACATTGTAACTAATCAATCAGATTCTTTTAAAAGGGTTTATCTTATCATGATGTAACCAATGCTTTGAGATCCCCGTGTGCATATTGTAAAATCGTATGTGACTTAGGAGCTAAGGATATAAGCAACATGCGACTTGGTAATCCTAAAACATCGGCTAGATGTCGAGGTGATCCCTTCGTAGACCTCAACCAAGAAGGATGAAGGGATACACAACTACGTAGTCTCTAAAATGTATAAACACAAATAGACCAAGAATGAATCTAGTTGTCACATGATTGACTAAAGGGTGAAAGAATATACATGTATAAATATTTTAAGTGTGTAAGTACAAAAATACTAAAAATGAGTCTAATTGTCACATGATTGACTGAAAAGCTAAGAAATACATAGTCTCTTAGTCTCGACTGCGTAAGTGCAAAGAGACTAAGAATAAATCTGGTTGTCACATGTTCGACCATAGGATGAAGAGGTAAGCTATGCAAATATAATATACTAAACTAAATTATGTGTACTAATTAGTATATAAAAAGATAAATGTACGGAAATGTTTTTTTTACGAAGAAGTAACAAAGATTTTGATTGAAAATGAGCTTTTTTCCTCAAATCCAATCAAGTGTAGTCATCATATCATTACTCAGTTGGTGAAATAATTGATTGTAATTTAAACACACAGATCAAGAAATTTATAATACTCATACCTTATGCGCAACTAATTGAGATACATTTCTTCAGTTAGTTTTAGCATACTAATTACTTATTTTCTTTTTTATGTATTTCATTTTGAAAACTTGGTTAACACAAATTATCGAGACAATTTTAATTTTAATTCTAACTAAAATCCAATTCCAAAAACATTTATTATAATGAAGTGTTACCAGTTGCCGTGTAACAAGTCCTATTTGCTGTTACTATTATCCTGTTCCTTTCATTAGCGCTTTAATTTACTCGTTTACGTCAAAGTCAACTTTATAAAATAGCTGTAAACTCTATGGCCGCGGGGGAATCTGAAATTACTCAAACTAGGCTGTAAAGTAAACGGATGAAAAAGTGTGCGAGGAATTTCAAACCACTGAGAGGTGTTTTTATTATGCTCCTCTTTTTCCTTCTTTTTTGAGCAATGAGGAGGCATGGCTAAAATAGGAGGGTTCTATAACCTTATTAGAAAATAGGAAATTTAAGGAAAGGAACCCTCTAGAATCGAACCTATCTATGTGTCATGTGAAAGAAGAAAAATAAAAAAGAAAAAATGCCTTAGCTTGGTACCAATACCATGACCGAGTCTAGCTGCTAGAGCAAAACAAAGCTAATTTGAGATGTCCATTTCAGAGCAAACACGTTTGTTTGTTCTGATGGCTTCACTACGCGTGGGGGCATTATTTTTGGCTGATGCATTGTGTGTTATGTGTCCTTCAGCATCTACGGAAAAGAATTAATGAACAAAAATTCTGTTGGTTCCGCCAAGTTCAAATAAACTTTTTTGTTTTGGAAATTGGTTCACTTTGTGTGCTTACCACCTGTATAGGTGGAAAACGTAACTTAGTTCTTTTGTGTTTTGGCCAATGGCCAGTGCTGTGGAATCTCTAAGCCATGGTTTGTGTTACTGAAAATTATGGAATCAAACGAGAATAAACAATTTGAGATTGTAGTTTTGAAGAATCACGGCAGGGATCGCTTAATTTACCGGAACCAGTTGACTAAGCAAAAGGATTATTAAATGAATTTGGTCAATGTTTTGTTTATATGTGTTCATTAAGCATCTTTTTAGTTATTTTTTACTAAGAGCTAATTAAGCATCTTATACACTATTTTATCATTCTAGTTATTCTCTTATTGCAAAAGGCTAATTTAATTGGCTAATCAGAACACATGAAAGATTATAAACTCCTAACAGTGTCTTTAATTCATTCACACTATACAAGTTATTTCAGCACCCCAACTTGGCCTGTCAGCTCATCATGCTTAACTCAAATCACTGACTCGTGAATCAACTCGTCTAATTATGCACGCATGAACCTTATGCACATTAATCTTTGAACATGGAAGATTTTACTTAATTTTCCTTATTAGACAAATGAACGCAAGGAGTGTCTTGTCTATAGGACCCATATTCACGCCTTCAGTGAGCAACACCAATGAGGAGAAGGCTTATAACTATAAGGGAAGGAATTATGAAAGTAGAAAAGATCAAAAGAGGAAAAGACAAAAAAAAAGTGTGGGGGGGTGTGTGACAGAGAGAGCAGGTGGAGGGGACCATCTCATGCTATAATAGGTCATAATGGTTTGTCTTTCTAGACAAGTTGTCATCGGAATTGTTCTGGTAAATGGGCTCCTTCTCACGTGGCCCAAACTTGAAGTCATGCTTTGCTCTTTAGATTCTTTGGAGGTGACCACTGATACGACATGGTTGAATAGAAAGGGCTCCAAAGAGTGACTCTGTCAAGGATAGAGCTGTTAAAATTTATTCATCCCACACAATTTAGTGTCTTTAGTTTTTCGTTCAATCCCTCCCACTTTAGTTTATTTCAAAGCTTCATCATCCTTCTCTTCTCAAAGTGCATGACCAAACAAACATTTAATTTATACTATTAACATGTTTGGATACCTTTAAAAACCATAATCACTATCATTTTTCCAAAACAATAATGTGTTATTTCATATTCATCATGAAATTAACATTGGTTTTTACTCACCTAACCATCACCTCAAATATGTTATTAATCTATGTAGGCAAGGGTTAAATAGTTCATGGATCAAAAGGTTTATATAAAGAAAAGTTTATAGGATTAAAAAGTATACAAGACTTTAAGATTTAGATCAGAGTCTAGAATTTAAAAACTTAATTATTTAATCCATTTTTTTTTATCTCTTTATTAGAAATATCTCTTAAACTAATGAAAATTGGAATGTATAATTGAACAATATACTTATTTAAATTGAATAATTCAATTGTGTACTTTTTATTTTTAGTTATAAAGTTATAAAAAAATGTCAAAATAAGTGTTATATTAGTTTTTTTAATGTGATATTGATTATTTTTTTTACTAATACTCCTAATAAATATCACTTTATTTTTTTAATGTAGTATTAATAATAAGATTAATTTTTAAAATTATTATTCTCTGTTCATCTATTAGTTTTTTGTCTGTATAAAATAGCATATTTATTTTGGGACGAAAGAGTATACATAAATAAAGCATTAAATCTAATAAACTAGATTAAATATAGTTTAGGTACATTAAATTTACCAGACCTACCAAATATGCACAGTAAATAGTCGCAACTAAAAACTCTTCGACACATTTTATTAATCTAGTGTTCCCAACTCATGTACAATAATTAGTACATAATTAAAAATTAAAAATATTTTAAAAATAAAATATATGCAATGTTCTCAATTTAAGTGAGAGATTATGTAAAAAAAATAAAATCACAGGCACACAATATGATCATGGTGGAGGGAGAGAGGTGTCATACTTGCATCTTTGAGGGGATAGTGTAAAAGGATATTTTGAATAATTTTTTTAATGAAAACTAATGAAATTTTATCAGAAAATTAAAAAAAGGCCATATATTTGAATCTATCAGAGGTGGGAAGGAAAGTGTGTTTCTTAACATAAAATAGGAGGATAATGTTATTATATCCATGACTCATAAAGGAGGAGTGTGCAATTTACTATAAAAAAATATACAGTTTAAATATAATTTTATTACTTTAAAATAAAGTACTCTTATTTCAATATCCCCTGATTTCCACCACACAAAAATCCCTATTTAATTTTTTGGTTTTACACTCTTATATGTTTTTAATTTTTAGTCGCTCCACAGCCGTTAAACAATGACTAATTAAATTTCAGTAGTTTTTAAAAATTAAAAAATTTAAATAAGAAACAAAACTAACAAATGTTTTTTTTTTCCTGCGATAGGGCTAACAATTCGGCATCTTTTTTTCGTGAATAACGATTGAAAAGCTACTCTCGAGATGCACATGACATGATTCCTGAGCCTCCACGAAAGTCGAAACATTATTGAGCGTTGCTACAATGGCACTTGGAGTATATATTTGATAATTTTTTATATAATTAAAATTTTAAATAATAAATCATTTAAATTGTATTATAATTAAAATTTATAATAAATAAATATATTCAAATATATAAATTAGATTTTGGATTTATGACAAACAATTTAAATTTTGATATTGGATTTTTTGACTGAACATTAGATTATTTTTAACTATTGGTAATAATTTCTTAATACATAATTGAAATTTAATATAAAAATAGAGTAAAAGAGAGTATATTAAAAGAATTAGACAGTTAAAAAAATTTAAGATAAAAGAAATATAGTTTGGAATAGTTAAGAGAGGAATTCTTTTTGTTAGTTGTTGAATATAATATACTATTAATTATATATGAACACTCTTATATATATATGTGTATATATATTTGATTTTTTTTTCTATCTTCATATATTTTTATATAAAATTATATCATCTATTATATCTACACTCCTACACTTTTATCAATTCTCTCGGTATTTTTCTGATGTCAACTAACTTGCAATAGTGTCTATACTCTATACATAGTTATATACAACTTTTTGCTTATTATATATTCACAAACAAATGGTACAATGTTAGTGGGTGTAATGCTCCCACACTGTAACACGTGGATCCGTCATTGGACACGGGTATATTTTGTATTCACGATTTATTGCAGGCATAATAAGAAGAGAGAAGAAGGAAGTGGAGAAAGGATTGAGACTAATTCATATAATAATTGTGGGTTTAAAAGGGTGTTAAAGTGAGGTGGATTATGAGCTTAAACTCATTTTGATAGCTCCATGGCATGATTAATAGTTTAAATCACGACCCCTGTTATGATTCAAGTAACAATAGCAATAGGTTTATTGTTTGTTTCAATTAACTACAACATTAAGAATAATATGTTTATTTAATTTATTTCCATGGAGAACTAAATTGAAATTTGAAAACGAACATTGCATATGATACGAATGCAGAATTTTTATTTGATCCATAAGAAGTAAAAACAATACCAAAAAATTTAAAATATTAACTTATACTACTAAATCAATTAAACTAAATCCAGTTGGTGATATGAATGCAGATGGTTTAAGTAAACTGAAATAATGATCATTGAGAGCGCAAATTCTTTGCTATAATGATGCAGGGCAAGGAGATGGAGAAGAAAATGACTGGAGCGATAGCCCAAAGTCCTTGTGTAGTGTGTTCATAAGCTAAGTGAACCGTGAATGAGAGGCAAATCATGGATATGGACATATTCATGAGAGGGAAAGCCACACTACACGCCAGAAAAGCCCATTTGTGCTTTTTGTGCTTTTGTGCTTTGAAAGATGCCAAAAAATTCAGCCAACAAGTAGTAGCATGCCACATCAAATCACTATGTCCAACTTGTCATACTTTGTTGAGCTTGGATATTATGAGAATTTTACTAAAATCATGTAATTATTTGATGTGATTACGGATTTTACATCGCCATGATCAAGTGCTCAACTTGTAGAACAAGAAATGTTATTCATACAATATTTGAGTTTAGGATGAGAGTTTTTTTATGAACTTGCAAAAATTATTGCATTTGAGGTAATTGTTTAATTTGCTTAAATATTTGAACAAAACGAATAATTATTTATCGAATGCCTGGTTTGTGAAAAATAAAATAATGTGTAAACATACGATTTTTATTTTTTGTTAAAACAGAATAACTCCACAACAAAAACTGAATGATTGTTGCTAGTCTTTTTGTTTGTGCTTAGCCAGCAAACTTATTCGACACATCGTCGTATCCGTATTCATATGTGACAAGATATGTCAAATGAAATTATTGAAACCCAATGTGACTAGTCTTAAAGGGACATGCATCATTTTCTGCAAAGTTTTGGACGTGCAATTTGATCTTGTTAAGTAATACAGAAAATTGGTTTGAGATATATAACATTCGTTACTTAAAAAAAAAAAAAACAGAGAGAATAAAAAATTAATAATTCCTTTTTTCTATTTTATGCATGAATAATTCGATTTGTAATCTTTAATTATTTAGAGAGAGCAAAAGATCATAGAAAACAAAGAGAAGTTAATAAATCAAAATTTTCTATTTTATGCATTAATTTTTCTCTCTCTCTCTCTTAATAATGTGTGTGTTGTATAAGACAAAAATATGTAATATAATTTAACAATATTATATTTTGCTTAAGATAAAGCCATTCATCATTTCTAAAGCACTTATTTTAAAATGTTTTTATAATTTGAAAAGACTCTTTAAATAATTATTTTCTACAATAAAACTATTTCCAAATTGTGTTTATCTATACGACAAAATATAATAAGTGTAGCCATAAAAAAGTATTAATATTTTTTTATGAGTGAAAAAGGAAAGTATTAATACAATACTAAGAGAACACATGTGTTCTAATTTTAGAGGAAGGATTTTCTTTTTCCATTATATAAGACCACAACCTTCGAATATAGGTGGTTCTAATTTCTAAAATTCTATATAAGGGTCCCATCCAAGATTCCCGAATAACATATCATTCTTGAGGAATGTACTGGAATTTCTCAAGACAGTGATTATTTATGCCACATAGGACTCAGGAGAGCATCATAAGTTCATAACTCTTTAATTATGTGAATAGTTTTATTTTAAACTGAAAATATTTTTTGTTTAATGACAAGTGTACGTATTTAGTAGAAAATAAATAAATTGATAAAAAAGAAATTGAATTAGATTGTCTTTTCCCCCAAACAGGGACGGATGGAAGATGTAACTTTAAAATATTTACATTCTTTAAGTGGAGTCATAATCACTTCCATTTTTTTAGTGTATTTAAATATTCATAAAATATATTTCAGCCACCTTAAAATATATATAAAAAAATACTTCATATATTTAATTTACGAGTTTGATTTTTCATTTTTATGCATTATCAATACAAAATATCCGTATTGTAAAAATTAATTAGAAATTAGAAATTACATAAATATGACTTTCAAAATAATTATTATAAAAATAAATAATTTTATTATATATAATAATTAGTAGTGTAAAATCATTTTTATATAGTATATTTAAATCAAATCCCTGCTCTATTTCTTTTATTATATATTATTTTTTTAGTTAATATAATTATATAATTTTCTATTAATAAAAACATTAGTTCTATATTTTTTATTTTGCATATAATATGCATGTAAAAGTATATTTTTTATTAAATTAATTTTTTTCTTAACCCCGTCAAATAGAAAATCTTACTCTGCCGTACACCAAAAAATGCACTATTCACACATACATAAACACATTACACATATCACCTCACATTCATACAGTTTCCACCATCTAATCAGACTTTATTTTCTATACAAGTCCACTCTAATCTTACTACCTTGATAAACTATAAGATGAGGTGCACCTTGCAATAATTATGCATTCAATGTTATTCTTTCTAAAAACAATACAATACCAAGAGTTAATAAATTTCTTATTAAACAATCGTAATAAATAAATAAATAAGAGTTTAAGAAGATAAAAATAAATAATTTTTTCATGAATTAAAATCAACTCATTCACTTTAACCTATAAACAAATAAAATGAATGAATGGCCAGAATATAAATGAAAAAAAAATATAAAAGATGAGATGCATAAACTGATTTTAAATCATAAAAAATTATTTGATCCTTTTTATTCATTTTTTTCTTTTTATAAATACTTCAATTTTATTTAAACTATTTCAAATTATAAGCATATGTCACTTTCAAAATCATTACACATGGGACTGATTTATCATAGTGGTTGATGGATCGATCTTCGAACCCTAGTATTAGTATATGTTATATACGGTACATTATAGAAATAATTTATTGTTCATTAAATACACAAATTAGATTTAGACATACGAGTTATTTTAAATTTAAAACACCCTTAAGTCTGAGTCTAATTGCATGAATATATGCCTTAAATTTTAAAATACTTGACTGTATTTAAAATAAGAATATTTAATTTCTTCTAGGATACTAATAACATTTGTAAAATTATAAATAATTCTTCATAAATAGAAACTTCGTTAATAATAATAAAAAAAAGTGAACCCGAATATAGATGTGAGGGTGAGCTTAAATATTTGACCGATTTAAACATGATCAAGGTATGTAATACTAAGCACTTTGGACCCTGAGACAAACCAGGGTTTCATACTTCAATCGATATCCTAAAATTAAAGAAGCAAATGAGAATTAAACTCCCTTTTGAAAACAACATTTTGGTTGTTACTAGTTTTCTTTCTTTTGGGTCCAAAACTGAATATATCAGAAGATACAAAAAGGGTATCACTTTCTCGACCATTATGATGTGTTTATACGAAATTATATAGGACACAAGGTTAATGACCTTACCGGAGAAGACGACAATGAAGTGAAGTTGTCATTTGCTATCATCTACCTTTATGAGGAAAGGGACATGTGGCAAATAGTGGCACGTATCTCCAAGTTGTTGGTGGGTACACAATATGACCCGAAAAAGAGTATGGTTTTATTTTACTTCCAGAGTAGTTGCAGATTTTTGTCAACAGTACCAACTTAATTTAATTCCTTTTCTTCATTATTGAATTTTGAAGTATCCCACAAGGAAACATTCATGCTGGGTTATGGGCCCAGGAAGCCCATGAACCCTCCGTGTTCATGTATAAAATATAAGATGGTTGTGGACCCAAGAAAAATGACAGAAAAACAAATGAGAAATACTAGTAATAACATACTCCATCAGTTGCTTCTTTATTATCAGATTTTTAGAAAAAAAAATGTTTCTATTTATCTGTCATTAATTAAATTAATTGCTCTCTTAATTATATTATCCTTATTTTTTTATCCTTAATTAATTTACACATTTATTTATTGTGAAGTGAAATAGGAAACCCCATAATTATTTTATTAGAATTAATTTTTTTATTGTATTTCTCAATTTTTATAAAACAACCTTAAATGACAGATAAAAAAATATTTTCTATTACATTATTTTAAACACACATTATTATTAATTGAAATTTATTGTAAAAATACATAATTTATGTGAAACTCATGATTTGATAATTTTTAATAATTTTTAATTAATATTAAAAAATATTTTAGAAAGTACTATGTTACCAACACTCCTCAAATCAAATTGGTACAGAAACTACACGCATTTTGTACTTAAGTAGAAGGAGGATTTAAATCCTCTCTTGCTCTCTGTCTCTAATTTTGTGTCGCTAATTGCAGTAAGAATCTAAGAGAGACGTGTGATTATTATTTTTAACAAAAAAAATATATAAAAAAACTCTTATTTTATTAACATTATTTTATCAACATTAATATCACCGTTCGCAGTTTATGCAAATTGACAAATGATCGATAACAAACGTACAAAACTACAACTGCATTTAAGCACACCGGACACCTTACAGAGTAGACATTAAAATATGATGGGCATTCTCAGAAAATGTCAGAATCATGAAAAGAATAATACAGGCTCTTTCTTTTTCATTGACTTTTCTTTTCTGTTTCTATTATTTGTTGTTGACCCTTTCATTTTTCATTAATAAATGCGCATAATATTACTACGCAGCCCTTTATATACACATACATAAAACTAATGCTTGTAAATTATTTACATTACTTAAGGTTATATAGGGTAAAATAAGTTGATAAGTTAGCTTAAAACTTATAAACTATTATTATAAGTTAGGAGTTAAACTTCAAAGTTTATAAACTAATTTATTTAATTAAAGTATTTAGTAAGATTAATAAATTAATTGATAAATAATAAATAACGTAAAAAACATATTTAATGTTTGAATTTTATTTCTAATAACTTATTAATTTTTAATGTTAGAGTTTTGCCAAACACTAACTCAGTGCTAAATTTTACCAAACACTAATTCAACGGCAGAGTTTTATGTCTTCGTGGGTGCAAAAATTAACAAATAAAATAAAATCAATGCAAAACTTAAAAATTACTCTTGTATATATAGTGTGACTAAATTAACATAGTCGTCAATGTAGGCAAATTTAGCTAGATGGGAGCCTGCCCACGGCTGCTTCAACTTACGTCACCCATGGAGGCAATTTGTTAAAATTGGGGCATCAATGCGAAATTGTGCTTCCTGTTTGGATGCTCTTATAGAATACATAAATTCAGACAACCAGTTATTAGAAAATAATCCGTTATTAAAATAAGTTTAACTACAAATATTTTAAATAAAAACAAGTAATTTGAAATAATTATTTATACAAAATTAGTGATAGTTTTATAATCACTTTTATATAATTAGTTATATAATATTGAGTTATTGTTAATTATGATTTTTTTAAAAGTAGTTTTTTGAGCAGTCTTACAGCTAACTCCAAGGTAGAAAAGAGCTAGGGGCAAGAAGTTGGCTTATCCTTGATAGAAGAAAACTGGCACATGACCTATTAATGTCACTTTTTAGTTTTTACTACTGTTAGCTCCATTTTTTTTTTTTACTTCAATTTCATTTTTACTTTAAAGTTGGTGAAAGAACGTTGCTTCCACAAGTAATAATCACATTATATGGAGAAAAAAAATACTGCATTGTTTCTTGTAAAAATTACCATGAGGTCATATAAGGAATTAAACAACCATTCAAAATTACTCTAAAAACCATATTGCATCGCCTAATTTGAACATGCATTGGTGCAGTCATGTGTTGAGCTTATTTTTCGCAGTAACTGCAAGCTATTTGGGATCATGACATTTTTAACCCAATTTTGGGAGGTTCATGATGGAACCAACCACGCTGTACGTTTAAACGTTCACAAGTAAAAAATGCAAAGCGAAATCAAACATGCCAATATACTACCTTTCACATAACTCATAATTATTTAAAATATGCAAATCATTGAATGCATAACGCGAAATCAAACATGCCAGTGTACTACCTTGCACATAACTCTTCATTATTTCAAATATGCACATCGTTCCAGTACTAGTGAGCATTTGAGGCACCCCAAATAATTGTAGCACATAAATCTTGTATTAATTTACCTATGCATTTTTTATTTTGTTGTATCAAACATTTTGTCAAGCCTTGTTTAGCGCTTGTCTGACTTGTCCATTTTATGTCGATAAAATGCGATAGCACTAGAAGCAGTTCAAAGTTCAAACCTAAATATATCACAGAAAAAAAAAAAAAGGATCTTAATTGGCCTGAATGTTGGGTCATCTCTTTTTTTTTTTATGGGCCTGCCCCTTTGTATTACACAGATATGGATCCTATATTGTTCCGAGTGCTAGGACATCTATTTTTTGGGTCCCAACAAGATTGGCTTGAAGATTTTGATACTTATGCCATGTTTGTTCTTAAGTTAGAAAATCAACTAATGAAGACACGTTTCAATGTTTTGATTCAAATTAAGTTAGGCATACATCTCGATCATATCTATTAGTTCAAAACCAATTCTAGTTGAAATAGATCTAACCACAAACTCTCCATCCAAAATATAAACTGTTATGAACAAAGTTTCACCGTGTTCACAACCAAAAAGAGTTAACAAGATAAACCGCGACCAAATGTAACACCAGTACGTAATAAGAGCATGATCAACCTGTATGCAATAAAGGTCGTTTCCAAAATATATCTGATTGCAAATTCTCTATCCAAAAAAGAAACTACTATGAACAAAGTTCATTGTGTTTCACAACCTAAAAAGAGATAACACGATACTAAACTGAGACCAAAGGTAAACACTATAGTATAACAAGAGCTGGACCAGCCTGCATGCAATAAGGTCAGACCCAAAAAAGGATGCCAATAGTAATGCACCATTTATGATATTTTTGCCCTTGAAAAGTCCATCTCTGGATGCTGCAAAACATAGCCAAAAACAAAACAGACAAATCAGTCAAGTAACTGATAATAAATCAAAGAGGGCAAGTCAACAAGAAAGTCAACAATCCACACCTCAGACATAAATTTCTTCAATATATCCTGCTTCTGGAGCTCTTCACTGGTAGGGAGGCCCATAGACTTCTGCCTCTGGTCAAACTATGTAACAGTACAAGAGAATGTAAACCAATTGGCAAAGGAACGTCCTCATAAAGTCATATCTAAGCAATGCCAGCAGATGTATATTCAGCCTTTTGATCTGAGTCTTAACAAATTCAATAAACTAACATATCTTCAACAAATTACAAGACAAATAACCAGAAGCAAACATATCAGAATTTATATGGCTTACATTTTAACAGTTAACCAACAAATGAATGGGTGGATTCTAAATATCAAAAAGACCTTAGGAAATGATGATGATGATGCTAACTGAGTAAACAACCACAACTAATATGACCAATTTAACTTAAATATCATCAACATCAACTGATTACCATCATTTTTTCAACAGTCTGTCGAGTCTCAGGATCCAGGTCACCAAGTTTGCTGTTTTCAGGTTCAACCTTTTGGGTATCAATTTCAGGATCACCTTTCACTAGACATTTCCACCATCCCATTTGATCATGCTTGGTCAAAAGAATAGAAATTGAATTCTGATCCTCTGCAAAAAAGGTTTTGATATAAAGTGTTAGATAATGAGGTCATGACTCCTCAACAACAAACAAAACAATAAAAAACCACACCCCCAACATTAGCTCAAGGATGCACACAATGCATGTATTGTAACTTCAAAGTTTCATCTGACCTATACTCCAATAGCAATCATCAGGCTTGACAGGCTTATGAAACTCCCCCTGAAAAATTTTAAAGTCATTTATAAGCATAGTCATAACTGAAAATTAACATAAAGACAATAAATATGAACTGAGTCATCATATCATCAATCAGGAAAAATAACTAACATCATAGAATACATCTTTCAACAATCAATCATATTAAAGGACAAACTGACCTCAATAATTGGAGGCTGGCCTTTGAGTCCAACTTTTAGATGGTTCTTCTTTATCTCAACGGTAACAAATCTCGATTTGGTTCCTTTTGGCACTGGAACATTCACATTAACCTCTTGAAGCGACTGAGTCCAAGAGTATTTCTCCAGATCCAAGCCATTACCTTTGTTTGGAACTGTCCAGGTATTGAAAGAAAATAAATAAAAGAATATCAGCCCCCAAAACAGATGAGTGCCTAATGCACATTGAAGGACTTCAGGTGTATACAAGCAGCTGAATCACAATACAATTTTTTGTTGTCTAATTCTAGAGAATTCAAGCACTCTTCCAATAGAAACTTTTCAGTTTATTGATTCCTTAACCAATTCCTAAGGGCAACAGTTAACAGGACCCATACCCTAAATTAATAATGCTTATTGTCGATTTGATAGTAAGCAATACTTAAGAAAAAAATTGTTAGGGCAAGACATAATTGCACATTGAAAAATGTGCCTTATGGCAGCGATCTCCAAACCCTAAAAGTAATAATGCGTATTGTCAATTTGATAATGATCACAAGCAACACTCAAAAGAAATAAAAAATTGCTAGGGCAAGACAAGACATGATTGTACATTGAAAAAAAGAGGGTGAAATCGTTTTCGTAGGTTTACCTCTGGAGGCGCTTTCGTTTTTGTTGGGGTCTTCGGCTTTGAGTTCCTTCTCTTTCTTCAACCTCTTCTCCGCCTTTTCTCTCTCCTCCGTGGCCTTGAGGTCCTCTCTCTTCTTCTTTTCGGCATTTTCTCTCTCCGCCTTAAGAAGATCTCTCTTCTTCTTCCCGGCGGCGCGTACCAGCGACGCTATCTCCTTGTCGGCGCTCTCAGTCGCCAGAAAGTCGCTCTGTTCGGAGACGAATTCGAAGACTCTCTCCAGAAAAGCGACGGGGTTTGACCGGTCAAAAGTAGCACTGAACGAAGGCAAAGAAGAAGAGGATTGGGGTTGCGGTGGTGAAGAGTGAGTGGGTTTCTGCTCCTCTTCGTCGAAATCGGAGATAATCGCCATTGCAAACACGCTAGCTCAGAACTCAGAAGAGTGTTTGCTGTGGTAACTGAATCGAGCCTTGAATCTTGATTCTTTTTCTTGAAACAATATCTACACTGGAGTCTAGAACATTCCAGTTTGCCGAGTATTTATAAAGTTTTTGAAAATATGGCCCTTTGGGCCCCTTCTTTTAAAATAAAATATATATAACTAAATTCTTGCTTAATGTAATAAAGTGATAAATTGGTCGCAATCAATAATATAAATTTAATCATTAAATACATCAAGTTACAATAAATTAGTAAAGTTAAATTTGTGAGATTAATTTATTATTAAATTATAATATTTAATAATTAATTTATTATTGAATTATTTACCAGTTAATTAGTCATATTTTTTTACATATTTAATAATTAAATAATTTTTTATTTTCTAGAGATCAATTTTCCATATTTTTAAAATAAATTTTACTATTTATCCTAAAATAAAATTTGAAGATATTAATATTAATTTTATTATCAATAACTTGATTTTGTGATCCATTAAATTATAATTCCACTAGGATATAGAATTAGAATTTTTATCTTTATTTT
>PYAF01002010.1:534694-578764 GCA_007407185.1 Glycine tomentella | reverse complement strand
TTATGACAATTTAAAGTCATAATTCAATTTATGACTTTACATATTGTATAAAAAATAAAACTAAGGTTGTATATTTTTTATGATTTTGTCACTAAAAATAGAAAATAATTTAATAATAAAAGTAATTGTTAAAATAAAAACAACATAATATAAAATTAATAATATAAAATAAACATAAATATAAAATTATAAAGCAAAAATATTACGATTGTCTTTCAGTTTAATAATATTGTAAAAATTATTAATTTACATGATAATTGTAAAAAATATTTAAAAGAATTTAATATTATTTTGTAATATTAGTAAAAAATATTAAAAATATTGAAAAAATGCTAGAAATTAAAAATAATTTAAAGTCGTTAAAAATTAATTTTAAAAAAAAATTATGACGACTCTATTCATACACATGATCCGGGACACCGACTCTTTTAAATAATTTCTAATATTGTAATGCCAATATCCGAGCTCTGATTCACCATATCCATGGCCTCTGCTGCTACCGTTTCATCATCACAACCAGAAGCACAGAAGGTTAATGCATCAGACATTTCAAGCATCAAAGTCTTGGCAGAATCAAAGGGAGCCTCTCTCATCCCTTCCACCTACCACTCTATCACAGAGCTCCATGATGATGATGCTTATGTTGCAGATGAGCTTGCAGCTTCCATCCCAGTTATTGACTTCTCTCTCCTCACTTCACACCACCCTCAAATCCATGCCAAAGTCGTGAACCAACTAGGCGAGGCCTGTGTAGAGTGGGGTTTCTTCATGGTAACTAACTTTCTATTTTACAATCTTTTTCTCCCTACACAAGTACTAATGAAATTCACTGCCACTGTCACTCACTTGCTGCTCAGCTAACAAATCATGGAATTCCCGAGAAGCTGATGGATGATGTGATGAAAAAATCTCACGAGTTTCACGATTTACCGATTGAGGAAAAGGAAGAGTTTGGTGACAAAGGCCCTTTTGCACCCATAAGGCACGGCACCAGCTTTTGTCCTGAAGCAGAGAATGTTCATTATTGGAGAGATTACCTCAAGGTCCTCACATTTCCTGAATTCAACTTCCCCAACAACCACCAGGTTACAGGTAAGTTCTAATGCATAATAATTGATTAGATGGATTCCTTATGTTAATTTTATGGGCCTTACAATTTCACATAGATTTAAGCATTAAAATTAACAGTTCACTCCAATGCTTAGATCGTTAAAGTGAATACTTAACTTAATTGTGCGAGTCCTATAATGCTTAAAAAAATATGTTATGCTTAAAAAATATGTTATGTATGGTATATATAAGCAATGTCATGTGATATGCTTCAGTGAGAAAAAAAAATTTAACAACTCATAAGCACCCTCGTCAGAGATACTCTTAAGTCTTAACTCAACATTTTATGCTCTGTTTAATTTCTTGGCCTGACACATTTGTTGCCGCAGGGAGGTTGCATATGATTATAGCCAAAAAATCAGAGGTGTGACAGGGAAGTTGCTTGAAGGAATATCAGAGAGTCTGGGATTAGAATCCAATTCCATAACTGAGTCCACTGGTTTTGACTCTGGCCTTCAGGTGTTCGTTGTGAACCTGTATCCACCATGTCCACAACCACACCTTGCTCTAGGGCTACCTACACATTCCGACGTAGGCTTATTGACCTTTGTCACACAGAATGGAATTGGAGGGCTTCAGGTTAAGCACAAAGGCAAATGGGTCAATGTCAATCCCCTTCCCAACTGCCTAATTGTTTTGCTTTCAGATCAACTCGAGGTCAAACTCACTCATTCCCACTTTTGCTCTTTCATTTGTTGGATTGTATTTGGAGGTTCAAGTTTAATTAATTAACCTTTGTTGCGAATCAGCAAGTGAACCGTTCGTTTCAAGTAATAAAGTGAGTAAGTAGAGTATCGTCTTTATAGGAATTGAGACATAAATTTTATCGCAACTTATTATCTTAAAATTGAAAGACAAATAATATGTTCTGAAGAGAATATAATTGGATTTTAGAATTATGAAAATTAAATAACTGAATTAAAAATTAACGAGAATAAAGTTAGTCAGACATGTTCATAACTAACCTTAAACACATGAATAACATGTACTTAGACAAAGAATCTCAAAACAACATGAGAAATAATTGCTTCCAATCTTGATTCAATCCTTTCATGCTAGCTTTGATTCTTCCTCCACCTTCTCTTTTGCATTTCTATGTGTTTTCTGTCCAAAAGTCTCCCCTTTATTTGCATGTCCATATTTATATTTAGGATAACTAAGCTTCTCTGTTGTTTTATTTTTGTAACAAATCTTACTTAGTTCTGCTTCTTTCCTTCTATTCTTAATTCTTATTAAATAAAATATGCCTAAAATAAGTAATGGACCAAGAATTGATGAAATTTAAATTTATCCATAAATTATGATTGAATTATTCACTATTTTAGTCTAAAACTATTATATGCTACCAGCATATCAACCTTGCTTTGATATCTAATGCTATTATGCAACCCATTGTAACATAGGTTGTGAGTAATGGGAGGTACGCGAGGGTGATGCACCGAGCAATACTCAACAATGCAGACACTAGGATCAGTGTTGTGCTGGCGAATGGACCTGCTCTAGATAAGGAAATTGGACCTGTGCCGGAGCTATTGCAGAATGATAAGCCATTGTTTAGAAGCATAAAATTCCGGGACTACTTTCAAATTAAGCAGAAGAGACGATTAGAAGATAAAAGTAACTTGGATGCGGTTCGCGTTAATGCTCAACAATGATATTGATACTCATATCTATCTGTGCTCCTCATTTGAACAACACGGAATGAAAATTATACCACAGTTTGAAGATGAGAATATGGTTTATTTATGTTAATGGTATTTACGTACTATTGTGTGATGATGACCATGTTCATGGATTTATTTGTGTTAAAACCTGATTGGTCAAATGATCAATTCATTGCTTTCGTCTTTTTTTTTTTTAGCCAAGTGCGGTACTGACTGGCTCAAAATATTGTCTGAACTAATCATTTTGACATCCTAGACTAAGTTCATGGCGAATTACCAAAATGTTGGATAGTTTACTAAATATGGCCATAAGGCTGTTTGGCTAATTTGATTTATGTCTCGGATGATATTTTACTACATAAACTAAAAATATTTAACATAAGAAAAGTATAGAAGCTAAAATTCATCAAATTTTATTTAGAGATCCAAAGTGAAATTAAAAGCAAGGAAAATGATTCTTGGATATCTCTGGGTGTTTACACCTTGAAAGAGGAAGAGAGAAGAGAGAAAAGATAAATAATTGATTTAACCATGACTTAATGTGTTAACAAAATATTGAAATTTGTGAATATTCGAATATAATCATCCTAAAAATAATTAAAAAGAAAAAATATGTTTAATCTATTGAAAAAGACAAATGGTTCGTATACAGATTACAGACACTTATGACACCAATTTGACACACCTTTCCAAGGGAAAACCCATTTAAATAACATAACTAAATCTCCTCATTAGTGATTATGAAAAATCCGAAACAAACGTGAATACATTTCCCAGTTTCATCTCCCCTTCAAACCAAGTGATAGCTGTGGACTGTGGTAAATACTTCTCCCAATTTCTTCTTCCCACCAAACCAAACATTTCTTTTCATCTGCCAAATCAAGAGGTATGAGCTATGGTAAATTCAACTATTGTTTCCATTTTTCTTTTGCAAAACTAGAAGCCAACCTGTTATGTATCAATCTTTAATATAGACATCTTGCTTGGATAGAAAATCTCTATCATCATTTTTCTTTCTTTCCTTCATTGAACTCCTAAGGACTGTCTCTCGTTTTTCTAAAAATTGAAATGCCACCAAATAAAGATGGAAATTAGGAGTTTTAGGATGCTACATGGTCTCTAAATGGGTTAAGGTGACTGAAGAAAATTTTTGGATTTAGTGTCCAAGTTCTAAAGTCATAAAAGGAGAAAATTTAAGAGCATATAAAAATTTAGTCCATGAAGGCTTACAAAAAAAAATAGTCAAGTTCCAAAAGGCTCATGTTGCAAATGGTGTCAAGATCTGGGTTCTTTGGTACTTTAATTTAATCTATTAAGACTTAGATCCCTTTCCATAAACTTGGCTCAATGATGGTAGATATGATATTTTGTACTATTTGGCACTTACATGTGACACGTTGTTGGCTTCAATGAGTTAACTGGTCCATTAATACTGGAAAGATGCACATGGCGGTTGCTATCAGTAATGTATGATTGAATGGCATGGGTACTTTATTCTATTAGGTTGTGTGATGATTTGTCCCTTTGTGATCTATTGTATCATTTATACATGCACTTCGGACAATAAACACTGAATTATCACGAACACTTCTAAAGGAGACTTGATATGATCGACTACAATATTCAAAGGAAGGAGTGTTGACTGTAGACATCTCTTTTGACCGATGTTTTATCTCTGCTACAACTATGTTGAGATTGTGGCCTTTAGCCAAATGGGATGACAAGCAATGCATTATGTGCTATTGCAGTCTATTGATTGGATGCAAATATTGGTATCTTGGTATTGGAATCGTCTTCCAACAAGGAATGCATTATATGCTGCTAAGCAACCTAATGATCAAATGCAAAGGCTTACGCTACCCATGTTTGTGGCTTGGTTACTGTGTATTGGTAACTTTGAGATGCCATTAGTAAAGCTTGCTTAGCAAATTGTTTTCCTATGTGACACTGACATTAAGGAGCATTTGCTTTCTGTAACAGCTTGCTACACAAAAGGTTGAAATCTCCTCGCATCATTTTTTCTACTGACTTTTCACTATCGTCTAAAGTCTTAAAACCTTATTTCGTTCATCATTGTTTCCATCTATAGCCAAGTACTTAATAGTGGAAAGGAACAGAATCGTTAATTTCATTCATAAATTAAGATTCTAATGTTGATAATGTCGTAAAGTCATTTATTCATGCTCCCTTCCTAACAAATAATTAATGTTTCTAAAAGGAAAGTTTTGCATTCAGAAAGTCAAGTGTGGTGAAATTATCAATATGACTCATTTAATTCAGCAGGTAGTTCTATTTTGATGCATTAAGATTGTTCTATCTTTATCTGGCCCTGAGACACAGTGTTTTCTCTTTCCCTTCTGCATTTGCATAGAGCCTTCCAAGACTTCCTGTTCAAGAGACCACTTTATTTTGTCTATATTATACCTAAGTACCAATATCAAGCACCAACTCAAATATCCATGGCCTCTGCTGCTACCATTTCATTATCAGAAGCAGAACCAGAAGCACCAAAGGTTCAGGCATCTGACATTTCAAGCATCAAAGCCTTTGCAGAATCAAAGGGAGCTTCTCACATCCCTTCAACCTACCACTCTTTCACAGACCTCCATGATGATGTAGCAGATGAGCTTGCAGCTTCCATCCCAGTCATTGACTTGTCTCTCCTCACTTCACATGACCCTCAAATTCACACCAAAGCTCTGTACCAACTTGGCAAGGCCTGTGCAGAATGGGGTTTCTTCATGGCAAGTAACTCTCTTTCAAAATATGTTTCTTCCCTACAGAAAGTACTAATGAGATTCAATGGAGATATAAGGTGGGTTAGATGGTTAAGGGAGAAGGGGAGACTGGAGAGATCGTGGATTCGATCTCTTCTGCTAACAAAAAATAACATTTGCTGATAAAAAAAGTACTAAAGCGATTCACTTTCAACTGTCTCTTGCTGCTCAGCTCACAAATCATAAGATTCCGGAGAAGCTGATGGAGGATGTGAAGAAAAAGTCTCGTGAGTTTCATGATTTGCCGGTGGAAGAAAAGGAGTTTAGTGACAAAGGCCCTTTTACACCTATCAGGTATGGCACCAGCTTCTATCCTGAAGCAGAGAATGTTCATTATTGGAGAGATTATCTCAAGGTCATCACATTTCCTGAATTCAACTTCCCCCACAAACCACCAGGTTACAGGAAAGCGAGTTCAATCAATGAACTCAACATTTATACACTGTTTCTAGGCCTTACACAGCTGCTTCTACTGCAGGGAGGTTGCCTATGATTATAGCCAAAAAATCAGAGGTGTGGCAAGGAAGGTTCTTGAAGGAATATCAGAGAGTTTGGGATTAGAATCCAATTCAATAATTGAGTCCAGTGGTTTTGACTCTGGCTTGCCGCTTTTCATGGCAAACCTGTACCCACCATGTTCGCAGCCACACCTTGCTCTTGGGATGCTTCCACACTCCGATCTTTGCTTCCTGACCCTGCTCACACAGAATGGAATTGGAGGGCTTCAGGTTAAGCACGATGGCAAATGGGTCAACGTCAATCCCCTTCCCAACTCCCTAATGGTCATACTTGGAGATCTACTTGAGGTCACTCACTCACCAACTTTGCTCTTCAAGAATGTGTCTTTTGCAAACTTAGATTGGGATAATCTTAATTTTACATAATTGATTTTGATTGAAATTTAAGTTGAAGTGAGTAATTTGTGTTTATTTATTTATTTTATCTCAAAAAGCATGGTCATCGTACAACTTGAATGTAAAATTAGTAACTTAACATAGAAGTTTTTTTTTTTTTTTTTTTTGGCGCAGGGATGTTTGTTATGTATTCCTAGGAATAGCATAACTGGAAATAGCATTCCTAAGTGTTTTAAAAAATTATATTTGGTTAGTAATGAAGATTCATGGTATTTTATAACCTCCTAACAAACAAAGGTTCCAATCTATTCCCGGGATAAGCCAAGATAACTTGAAACAAACACCCCCCTTAGTTGATCATGTTTTTACTTAAGAGTAAAAGCAAATTCAAAACAACCAAACTTCATTATTTTCTTCCGAATCACTTTCACTCACCTAAAACTTGTTTTGGATTCTTCCTTCAGTCTTCCATACATGCTACTAATTGTTGGATTGCAACTTGTATTTCCTTTGTATTAGGTTGTGAGTAATGGGAGGTATGAGAGCGTGTTACACCGAGCGATCCTCAACAACAGGGAAACCAGGATGATAAAAGTGCCTTGGAAGAGATTCGACTTAGTGCTCAACAAGAATAGATATCTGATATCTGTCTATTCATGCATGGTTCTTTGAAAAAGGTGTGAAGTAAACTACCCAAATTCTAAGATTTACATTTGATTAATGTAAATACTATTGCTTAATAGCATGTGTTGTGTGACATTGATATGATAATGTTGATGTATTTGGTCATAATAATTTAATTTGTTTGAAAGCAATATTTATTGATTGTTTGTTATAATAAAATTATGATCTAAACAAACAACGTTAATTGTAAGTTGCAACTCATTAGCTAACGTGTCTAGGAGAGTTCGTCTGCAAGAATTAAACTTAGAAGGACAATGTAGTTTTATTCGATGCAAAACGAAAAATCTTGTTAAGACTTCACATACTGCAAATCCTCTTGAGAGAAAGAAGTACTTCTGAGAATACGAACACAGGCAATGCATGACCACCATCAGCTCATGCTACAAGGTGTTAGGTTAAGATCCACAAAGGGATAGAGAATATATATCGAGGTTCATTAGCTATCTAATTTCTATTAACCATGTCCCTAACACAAACTTTAATTTTTTTTAACTCTACAGCATCTACAAGCATCATCAATATCATTAATTATTGTTATTTCAAGTCGTAGTCAAATTGGGATCGACTTCAAATTGTGAAGATTTTAAATTTATTTTAATTTTTTTGTGTAAAATGTTTTTGATCAATAATAGTTACGCAATGCGGGTAAGAATAGTTTTTAACCGGGTGACTTAGAAATACTAGTGATTTCTAACCCAAGACAAAAAATATATATTTAAACTATAATGGATATTCAGGTATCTTTGCTCTTTGTAAAATGATAAGGGCATAACAACATTCAATAGTTAATTTTTCACTCAATCCCAGGTTTTAAAAATTCAAAGGTTCAATTAATGGTTAATTTGTCAACTAGGTGTAAATAAAAACGGAGTAGTTGTGCATTACAACAAAGGTACTGAAGAGTGAAGTACCTTGCAAGATAAAGTAAGAAAAAATAAGAAATTCTTTATTTAGGAATGATTAATGAGGCTAGCACGAAGCGCTTGCTGACAGGCTAAATGAACTAATGAAGTCCATTAAAATAGATCCTTTATTAGATTTTTTTTTTAATTTCCCAATTAATTTCCAAAATTGAAATTTAGACAGTTGTCCTAAAATGTCATTTTTTTTCTTGTTTTCGTTTTATAAACTTTGCTACAACAAATTAGTTATTCTCTGAGTTTTTTTTTGTGAATAATAATATCCTAAGTAGGCCGGGAAGAGAACATTTGAGTTGAATTCCTTATTTTCTTTGCTTCCTCACGAAACTTGCTGAGCTCAGTATTGACTTACAATTGTTAATTGCTCATTGACTTCAGAATTTATATTTGTCCAAGCAATAGGGAAACTTGCAACTTTTGGTTTATAATTTTGGAAAGTAATGTACTTGTACTTATTCATTGGACTTTCCTTTATATATATCTCCGTCATTCAAAAACCGTAGCTATCTCAGATAGAAGATAAAACTGCATGGTGAGGTGAAACCATAGAGTAGTGCGGGGCTTGCTTTCTTATTCTCCATGTACATTATTTTTCTTTTGTTTTTGAATGAAATGAAACCCACAAATGCGGCATGTTTTTGCCACAGTTTAGTACCACAATGGCCAGTTCCACTATAATTATTTTGTGTCTTTCTCTCTCATTTTCAAGTAAATTACACCGTTTTCTGAAGGATTCTGAGGAGTTAATTGCTCACATCATGAATAGCAACACTTGTGTGAAAAATGATGCATTTGGCATTTGTGCATGCTTTCAATTTTCACTTTTTCAGCATGTTTGGGATTCATAGTTGTTGCCAAATTTAGTCATGTACATCTTACTGAATTTCCTTAGCCTTTTACCATGTTGACAGGTTAACAAGGAAGGAAGAGGAGGTGAAATGATATCTGAGACACAGATTTTCAGTGTTTCAGGGCCTTCATATCTCACTTACGTTGACTGGTAGGATTCATTATTTACCTTGGTGGATAGGATGTCAAGTTGTCAACCCTTAGTTTTGGGTCAAAATTAGCCAAAATTAGAATGATTCTCTTCTTACAACCCAATTTGCTAAAAAATGAAATATTAAAAGGAATAAGGCCACCTACCACTCATATCCTTTTGTCAACGGTCTAAGCAAGTTGTTGTAGTACAAATAAAAAAGTAAACGGTGCATGCCAATTATGTAGTTAATTATTTTACTATACTATGGCTAATATGTAGTTAAATACATTCTCATGACATTACTTAAGGTTTAAAAAATGGCATGTAACCATGATGACTTCACGAAGATAGCTAACGTGTATTGTCATGTAACATCTTACTGCTATAGAATTACCATAACAAGTAAACTTTAGCAAACATTGCGAACATGTAATGTTTGTTTTTTCCTTACTATATCTTTGATATGAAAGTAAGAGAAAACCGTCTAATTAATAGTACTAACTGTAGAAAATTTGCTCCCTCATCACTCACCTCACTTGTGTTGCTATGTCTTCAGGAATTGCGCATCTTTCAGAAGAGCTGTGATAGCAAGCCTAGTCCAGGGACAGGGAGTGTACAACTTAGAACACGACCGCCAGAAGAACCGGCTTGGAACCAAATCCCTTGCTCCTCCCTGGTGGGAATTCTTCCATTTTCATCTCCACAATGTGCTTGTAGATGGTGCTGACTTCTCCATGTTTGGTCCCATCCTAGAACTGAGATTGCCACCCAATTACCCCAAAACTTGTGCTCTCAACGCTCCAAAATATGTTATTGCATTCCGAGGCACGTTAACGGGAGCAGAAACAAGGTCAAGTGAGATCCTCTTAGACCTTAAATGCATAGTTAACAAACTACGCAAGAGTTCCAGATTTAAACTCGCCATGCATTCAATTCAGAACACGGTTGATGTAGCTGGAGCTGACAACGTGTGGCTAGCAGGACACTCTTTGGGGTCAGCAATAGCATTGCTTACAGGAAAAAACATGGCTAAAAAGGGTTATAATCTTCCAACATACCTCTTCAATTCTCCTTTCACATCAGCTCCATTAGAAAGGATTAATCATCAGAAAATCATGCAAGGAATCCACATTGCTAGTAGTGTTATGAAAGTTGGTCTTTCTGCTGCTCTTAAGGGTCATCATCATGATCACAATAGGCATGATGAGCATGATGATCCGTTTGCTGAGTTGTCTACATGGGTGCCTCACCTGTTTGTGAACCCTGATGATCATATATGTTCAGGGTACATTAACTATTTTGCACAGAGGGAGAAGATGGAGAAAATTGGAGCTGGGAAAATTGAAAAGATTGCCACTAAGTGTACTTTGGAGAGTTTGCTATCAGATGCTTTGGACAGAAATTCAGAACCGTTGCATCTGCTTCCCTCAGTAGAGCTAAATATAAATATGGGTCACACGTCAGGTTTCAGAGCAGCACATGGAATTGAACAATGGTGGGATCCTCATTTACGATTTCAGTCCTTGATGTACCTTTACAAATAGTATTTGGAAATGTTATAAATCTGACATAGGGAAGTAGTCCCTTTATCTTTAGGACCTTTTTGTGGACCATCACAAATCGTCACAATCCACTCCTAGTAGTAAGGTCAGGACTTGTAAGTTGTAAGTACTGGTGTAGTGTTATGGATACAAAGTCTTCAATGAACTACACCTTAATTTAATGAAAAATATATATGAGGAGGGATAAGTTTTTTTATCCATAGAAATAAAAAACAAATAACAGAGGGTTTACAACAATTTAAATACCTGAGCTAGACCCCTCGGTAGGAGGGATAAGTTAGTCCAAGATTCATATGAAGGAGGTATCCCTCCTCCTTCTCTCTATATATATTTCAGTAACAAAAATGCTTAAAGTGAGTATAAGTTATGAAGACTCCAATGTAATTGTAACATGCTAAGAAAATTGAAACATAATAAGCATATGTCTCTATTAAAGAAATGAACCCAACCAAAATAAATACAACACTAGAGAGCACATGCCAATCACATTCAGACCCACCACCCAATAAGATTCAGATTAACCAAGTCTCCTGCTTAATGCAAAATTCAGACCCACCACCCAAAGAAGAAATGAACTTCACATGCTAAGCAATTTGCATCTGCCACACCTTTAAATTAATTGAATGTATCCACCGAGACTCATTTGTCAGCTACCGAGAAATATTTGTAGTGCAGTACTACCATGCCTTGTTACTTTCTTCAAATGTGGATTTTACTTTCAATAAGCTCCCATACCACTACACCTACAAAGGCTGCTATATGAATAGCCAATTCAGATTGACTACTGACAAGAACCTTTATATCTGATTCATGTGCATGTTACACTTAGAAATGGTGCATATGAATCTTCATTCGAATTTTGCTAATGTTCCTTTTTGTCAAGCACTATAATCCACTCATGCTTGACAAAACTGTATCTTCAGAGTTATGCACGCCGCTAACAGGCCGGGTTTTGTTGTCATCCAAGATGACACAATACGTGGAGCATAATGCACTATGCATCGGAACAGAGGAGATCAAAAACCAAAAGCTGGCAGCACCATAAAAAGCTCAGATCGTGTTTGTGTTAAAATTCATGCAACGACAAGTTGAACGGAAAATCAAACATGCACAAAAACTGTAAAGTAGATAGACGACATTATAAAACATATCCTTGTAATTTGTGCTCACGAACTAGTAATTACAATAACCTACTATACTTAGTATTGTTTAGCATGCCCACTCCACCCAAAAATCATACCAAAAAAGTAGTATCACTATGATCTCCTACCTTCTTGAACGTTGACTTTGAAAATCAATTCCTCTCACCTACTTGTAAATTTTCTAAAGAACAAACATCTCTTCAACTCTTCGAGCTTTTACTCCTTGCTAATCTTAAATTGCTGTCAGCCTCCCCATAACAATATATCAAAACTTTATACCAGAATGCTACTTATTTTTTTACCTCATTTTCCATTACCATTTTTTCTAAAAAGTGCTAGATTAGAAGCACTTAAGCTAATGTATTTTGTGTTTATCCTCCCCTCCACCCCAAAAAAAGTGTTTAAAAAGAGCATTTAGTAAAGAATAATACCTTACATGAACTTGAAGAAAAAGAAATAAAAAACAGAAGAAGATTAGGAGTGATAAGAAGACAGGCTTTAATAGCACAACTCAATCACCCAAAGCGATATTTTTACTATTTCGATTTCGATAGGATATATGTTTCAGCACCTATATTTCACAGTTCACACCATTGTTGTCTCACAAAATATCCATATTCCAGCACCTCGATATCCCTCAAAATCCCTATACTACGATCTAACACATTCCTAAGAACCCCAATTAGGGCAAATTAAAAAGAATTCAGCCACATTTTCGATAATAGAAATCCATCCAACTTGCTCATAGAAGATTCACCGTCCTATATCAACTGTTCTTCCTCCCAATAAAAAGGCAGGTCAGTTAGTTATGCATCAAATGTGAAAGAATTGAATGCCTTCATCTCCTTCTGTCTACCACATTCTTTTCAAAATTAGTTGTAATAGAATTAATGTCACCCAAGATACACCACCTCTCCCCTCTCCATAACTTTCTTTTCCCTCTCAAATTACATGGATCAGGTATATATGTTTACCACATTAGCTTGAATACTCTCCTTACCTCATTTTCCCACTGCTTCCAAGAAATAAGAGTTCACAAAACAATCAATTAACTCAAAAACTTTTTTTGTTCCACATTATTGGTAGACTATGTGTTCTCTACCGGCAGTCACCCGTTGTAAATTTAATCTCAAAAGTTATAATTATTTTTATTAATCTATGTTTAAATTTTATTTGCTTTTAGGCTTTAAAAATTATTAAATACATGAGTAAAAAGGAGCTGTTTTTTAATTAATTTGAGAATTGGAAAAAATATAAATTAAATAAGAATAAAAAAAAATATTTGCATAAATCCTGGAGTATATACCAATGAAGGGTAATCAATCAATGAATCAACAAGGTTAGTTAATAAAAACTTCTGGGCGCCTTTATTGCTCTACAATTATTTTGTCTTAAATTGCTCCAAAGAAACAGAACTCACTAATGTCGGCATGTATATTAGCAATCACATTATGTGGTTAATTATTGGCTTAAGCTGGGGCTTTTCAGGTAAGTGCGATAAATTGATAAACTGGAGGCAACAAATTAACGTATATCAATCTCGTGACTCCATAACCACTTTCTCTTGTCCCTCTCTCGTACACTGAAAAGAGTTCTTGTCTGTGACTTTATAATATGGACATGCACGAATGACAACCACTAGCTAACATCATGTTGACATTAGAGCAGTACATGATGGATCAGTTGACTTGTCTTTTGAACGAAAAAGGTGGTGCATATGCCCAGTTAGCATGTTATAAAGTGTGTCACGTTTACATAAGTCATTATTCTATTAAAATATTTCGGTCATGCATTAGCTGGTGCATCATAAACCGCCACTTATGTAGTGATAAAAAAATGTCACAAATAGTAGTGAATTGTGTTTCAAGTAGGGATCTAATCTTGATCTTAAGGATGCAATAAATCATATTAAAAAAATATTTATTTTATGTATATTAACGGTCCACGACGATTATTAATTAATATTATTTCTCACAAAGATTATTTAGTATTAATAGCATCTTCAGTGCTTTTTTAGACGTCGGTCATTTTCCTGTGTATCCTAGCTACAGTTCTGTCTCTTTCTTTCTTCTATTAGTCATGGCTTTGACAAGATGCAAAATTAGTCTGTCAAACGCAACGCATTAATTCCACAAGCAGTCTAGCAAAAAAAATATTATTTGCTCTGGTATTATTATAGTCTCGATTCTCTCAAATAATTTATAAATAACACATGATTTAGTTTTTTAAAATTAAAAAATTTAGTTACCTGTTACGTTAAGATTTAAGATTAGTAAAAAACATATAGATATTTAGTGATTTTGAGCCATGTAATAATTTCTGCATGCAAGCAACACATAGAATATACAACTTAAGAGCGCTGTCATGATCCATTAACCGTGATTTGTAAAATGTAACAGATCTAGTTTGTGCGTGTTTGGTTTTTTGCTGAATTTTTGTCAATCATGTTGCAAACTAATCTGATTTTGGGTACATTAGTTTAAAATTAATTTTGAGTTGAAATAATTTACTTAATTTTGACGTTGTATCAAAAAATATACACTAAATTTTGTCACTGATTTCCTTTTAAAATTAAACATTTAAACATAAATCATATAAATTTATAATTAATTTTAACCAAAGAAAGTATATTCAATTAGGATTTTAAAACTTTTTTTTTGGTAAAAAAAGTCCTAAAGTATTCAATTAAGGTTTTTAAAAAATATAAAAAAAGTCTTGTAGTATTCAATCAAGACTATTAGGAATTTTTAAGAAAATCAATAAAATTCGTGGATATTCAATTAAGATTTTTTACAACTTAAAAAAAGTCATATGTTATTCAAAGTATACAAATTTTGATGAATTATTTCTTAAGATGAATTTTAATGGATTTCATAAGACTTTTTAGTAGAAAATATACATTAAACAATCTCACATAAGTTCTTGAGATTTCATGAGACTTTCTTTCTTTCTTTTCTTATCAATTGACATGTTTTTCTTTTCTTATCACACATAATTCATTGTCTCTTTATTGAAAGCAATAAACATTCATAATTTTTTTTGTCACTCTTTCGATCAATGGTTAACATGTCCTAGAACATGTGATATGAGAAATCTTTCCAATTCTTTGAATTTGAGACATCTTGATTATGCACTTATACATATAAATGAATTTAAATATATATGAACATGAAAAATATATAGTTTTAATGAACATGAGAAGTTCACTCATGTATAATTGGATAAATATATAAATGAGGTTTGAAATAATTTTTGAACATTTTTTTAATGACAACAAGTATTCATGTTATTGACATACATTATGGTATATAATTTTTATACAATTAATATGATGATGGCAGGAATATAAACATATTGTACTTATAAATATAAATATCATAGGAGAAATTGATTTTTTAAGTAATAGGTTTAAGATTCTTTGTATAAAATTAATTTTATTTAAAGTATTAGGTGGACAAAATTCATGAATCTTTATTAATAATTTTGAATATTTTTAAAAAAATCACTACTAAGTTATTTAAAATCTCCAAAATTCTTAATGTTGTTTCAAATCTCATCAATTCATATTTAATAAATTCATTGGAAATCTAAATTATAAAATTAAAATCATAAAAATCTTTTAAAAAAATTAAAAAGTCATTATATTTTTATAGAGCCTTTTAAAATTCATATATTTTTTTTTTTGTCAAAATAATCTTTTAAAATCATATTTCAATAAATTTCCTAAAATTAATTTTACAAAGTAAATTTTATCATCCAAACACCCACTTAGTAGTGAACTGGATTAGTGTGACGTTGTTTTGATGTTTCCATGACTTTTGACATGCATGCGCTGAATCTTCCTGTAAAATGTTTTTAAATCGCTCTTGAGTCTTTGATCTCTCTTTTTAATCACTTTTATTATTAATTAAATTTTATTTTCGGTATTTCTTAGGATATGATAATGGTTCCTAAAAAGAAAAATAGGATAACGGTTAGGATATATTGGATTAGGCATAAACCAAAAGTTCAATGATATATATACATATTATTCATGCCACCTAACAAGTTCCACTAATTAAGAGCTTCCGAGCACCAAAGTCCTCTTTGAAAATTATTACATCCGTGTCGCTGTCAATTCTACTTTTCTCGTTTCATTATAGTAACATGGGATTTTAAAAGTGAGTGATATTGTTTCTGCCGAAAGGAAGCAAATGATAAGACGTCCAATAACACTATAATATATATAATTCTAACCTAAAAATGTTATCATGTGTAAATTAAAATTTTGCTAAGGTTTATATAAGTAGCTGCAACTGCAAACAGTTACTATATATTTTTAACTGACACATATACTGATACACAAAACAGCGAAAGACACAGAATTCCTAATTCAACAATGTCTATGAATATATTTCAAAAGAATATTCAATTAAGATTATAATTGTTTTGTTAAACTTAAAAAAGCTTGTACCTTGAGTATGCAGGTACACTAAATATTCAGAAAGAGAAGTTCCCTGCTATAGTAATCTTATTTAACTAAAACAAATTTGTTCATTATGAAAGATACCAGTAAAAAAAAAAAAAAAACCCGAGTGGGGCTATGACCATATCCAGACTCTATGGGTGTGACCATATTGTGAGTAACGAAGGTGCAGAATTCATTACAATTAGGAGTAGGGCTGTGCATGTCTCCTACCACCTTGGAACTGCGCACATGATTACACACTCTTTTGTTTAGTCGATCATTTCGTGGCTAATCAGCAGCCTTAAATGGTGTTTTTTGGTGAACATCCCTTTGTCAATTGGTTGCAATAAGGCAAAAGTATATGATTGTATTAATTAATGCCCGTATAAATTATAGTAATAGAAAACTTTAATGAATTATCATTTGGCATAATATACTAATATGGTAAACCCTTATTTTTGTATCATAAAAAAAAATATTATTTTTGTGGATGCTAGAGCGTGAGGCTCACCGTAAGTAAGATTGTTATAGTTAACCGAAAAAGTAAGAAAGCATATTATTCAGTCCATCTTGTTTAATTTTAAGGTTAAAGATATGGCTTGTTGCAAATGTACGTAAGTTCATTGTTCAAAGGGAAGATTGAACCAAATAAGCTATATAAAAGATATGGCTATATACTAGATATGGCTTGTTACGCTTGTAGCTCATGAATGTTCAAGTGTTAAATGAATCTTATATTAAGGTGAACTAAATATTCACATTTGTCATATAAAGTTATTATGATATTTTTGTTCAGAAAAAATTCAGTCCTTAATTAAAAATGAGAAAGAGAATTTACGTAATAAAAAAGGAGATGTGACATGCCGTTGTCTAATTAACATTTAACAGGCACTGGCATTCCAACTAATTTTCCTTGCAATCAAATGAATTTTTCAAAAACATTATTAAATGCAATTTATGAATCAAACTTGCGATTTTATAAAAAAAAATGATATAATGCGATTTTATATATATATATATATAAAAAAAAACTATGTCGCAATATACGAGACATTTCTTTTTCATATGACCATGGATAAATAGTACTAGATGTCAATTTAAAGAAAGTCCTGTTCTACCTGGGATCGACACATGATGTGCCGAAAATGTTCGTATAAGTGAATATTGCGGATCTAGATAAAGGCCAATATTAATGCACTTATTAAATTCAAAACTATTAAATTTGGTAGCTATAGCTGCATGTGTTTGCTCCTATAATGTAAAATTAAAAGTTTAACTTTTTTTTTTGGTCTGCTTAAAAAGATAAACTTATTCTTTATTTGATGAAAAGGGATATAATATACGTATTTAACAAGTCAATATAATTAATTAACTTATAGTTTATTTAACTAGAATTTTGATTTTTAAGGAGACTAGCTAGAACTTTGTTTAATTAACATACTAATCGTATTAATTAGCTTATACTGTGCACACAAAAATAAACAAACTTATCTTATTATAGCTTATACTGCACACAAAACATAAACAAACTTTTTTTGTTGCACGATATTTATTATAAAATAGGGGAAATACAATTGAGCATCAAATTTAATTAACCAAAATAAATTATGCAGCTGCATAAATTTTCTTTTTATTTCCTATTTTTTTTTTCGAAAATGATGAGGATGCATAACTTATCTTTTATTATTTTATTAAAAATTGTTTTATAATTAAAAAATAATCTCTTATTCAAGTTTTGTGTTAAAAAACAGCATGTTTCATAAAAGAGATACTTCTCCAACACATTTTATTTTCTGTTAGTGTAATCCAACACATTTTGAGAAAACAGAAGTTAATTTTCTACTCTTTCTTTCTATGTGATTCTCTCTCTTACGTTTTCTCTTCCTTTTATTTTATTTAATTTTTTTTTATCAATCGTGTGTTTTTGTTTATATTCTTTCTTTCTTGTTTCATTTTATATGTTTTCCTTTCTTTATTTTTATACGTTTTTTCTTTAGATTTTATTATTATGTTTTTACTTTTTTGTGTTTATCATTAAATTTATATATGATTATTTTTTATTATACATTATTTTGAATATTATATATATATATATATATGACAAGAAGTATTACATATCTTCATTTCTTAATAAATAAGATAAAAATTCCTCTCATTTTATTGGTTAAAAACATTATAAATTCTATTCTAATTTAGTAATTTTGTAGTAAAATGTTCATATTTATTGTTTATTTTTTTATTATTTTTACTAATATAAGATATATAGTAATAATTATAAAAAGAACTAAATATTAAATAAATAAATAAATAATTCATCTGGTGAAATCTATTAAAATTAACAATTTGTAATAAATTTAATCAATCAAAAATAAAATATTAAAAAAAAGTGTCATGCATCAATATAATTTTTTATATTTATAAAATTATTGTTTATAATATTGGATATTATTTATATATTATATTATAATAACGATATAGTGATACTAAAAAATGTCATTTTAAACTAATTAATACTATTTAATATTTGGATTATACTATATAAACGAATAATTTTAATCTTAAAAATATGTTTTTTAAAACATGAATAACAGTGTAATAATAGATTGTTTTAATTACATAAACACTTTAACTGACAAACTATTGGTCCGACTAATATTAAATTTTGATATTTTAAACAAAATCTTAGAATCAAGTATTTTGAGATTAATCATCAATGAAATTAATAAATATTCTGTGTTAATATTACAATATTAAAAAATATATGCATTCTCTATGATAAGTGAATTTATTTATTGAGATCTAATTATACTTTTTCTTCCAAACACATATATAATAATATTAATCTTGAACATATAATTTATCTTTTTTTAAGTAACATGTATTTAACTTAAAATTTGCTTATCTTTTGATTTTTTTAACTCCAAACACTATCCAATTTTTTATATATTAACACTATTAAAAAAATATTTAGGATAATTATGTTAAGCTAAATCAATATTTCAAAACATTTATAATAATATAATAATACCCCTATAAATTATATATACAAATAATTTTGTATAAATTTTAAAGTGACTCCACTGTAATATAGCACGGGTACCACACACTAGTATTATAAAAAATGAAAAATCCACACACTACTCCGTAAGGACAGAAGTACAGGACGAGGGCACCACAAAGCGGTGTCCGTTGAATGTATACGGCATTTACTGCGACATGCAACCAGACACACGATACAACCTACATATATACAATCGAAATCTAAATTGTATACTATAAAGTACAGTTTTTTTTTTTATAAAAATAAAGTGCAAATTTTTAATTTGAATAGATAAAGATAATGTTATTTTAGATATATAATAACATGGAACATGCTTAAAAAGTGTTATCTCTCTCGGTCGGTCTTTTCTGTTAGAAAAAGTAAAGTTAAAACTCACAACATGATCGAATGGAGAGGACGTTACGTTGTTTTCGCCATTTATTAAAATATTTTACCGACTTTTCCTGTGGCCCGTGCAGCCATTGTCGGTGGCTCCTGTGTGCTATCCCTGCTATGTAAGTGAGTAATTCGCATGAGAAAAAGAGAATTGAAAAAAAATAACCATAAAATAAGATAAGAAGTTAAGAACTATCTATTTTAATTCAAAAATTATCTATTTTTATTTTATTTTTACTTAACCGAACGACATACTTAATATCACAACTTGACACATTTATTTATTTCATCACAATTGCTTCATCATCAGACATTAACTATCCTAAAAATCACTTTATGGTAATGCGCTTTTATCTTCTTTTTTTTCAGTTTTCTCTTTCTTGCTTTGATCTATGGACAATGTTTGTTTTCTAAATTTAATTTGCTACCTGTGTACTAAAGAATGAGTGCTATTTGCTAGCCTTCAAAAGAGGAATACACTTTATTGATATATGTTTTAGTATTTATTTTTAATCAATAAATATTATTTTATTTTATCATTTAAAATACATTAAATATACTCTCCTTATTTTAAAGAAATTAAATCTATATGATATTTTCAATATATATATATAACCCTGGTAATTATATAGTTACAATTATAAATTAAAATATACCTTCTATGTTTAAAATTACCTGTTGCTAAATAAATGGGTAAATTACTTTACCATCGTTTATTTCATATTTCTTGTACAAAATCTCATTTAGTTTCCGAAATTATAATTCTTGGTGAAATTGGTCCCTAGAATTAATAAAATAACAAAATTTTCTTTGAAATCATGAATGGTCAATCAATTTAACGCTTGAAACTGTAATAGTAAGTCAAATTGATCATTGAAATTAAAAAAAAATAACAAAATGATTCCCAAAATTATAGATCACCAAATAATTATTTAGTCCCTTCGCTATTAGTTGGTTCATCTAACATAGATATATATATATTAAAAAAAAAAAAAAGGTAAAATCGATAGATCAATACCAAAGTAGTAACTAACGTTAACTCACAGGCTCACATACATGGTTGTCACTATATCAGATAAAAATGAGCACAATATTAGTGGAATACTAACTGCTTTTTCTCTTCCCTACGTCTTTAAACTTCCTTTGCCCATTAGTTTTGTTACCCTGGTGTATTAGTATCCTAATCTATCAATCGAAGAAATATCATCACAAAACCCCCCAAATCAAGTTATGTGAAATATGCATTATTAGAGGAGTGGCTCAATCTTTTGACATGGATGGCTACTTGCGGCAACCACGTAAATATATCTAATTGGTTGTCACTCAAGCATATGACAATATGTCAACTCAACGTTTTTAATGATGCTAAATAATACCAGCTAATAACAAAGAGACTTAATTTATTGATAGTTCACAATTTTAAAAATTATTTTGCAATTTTTCTTTTATTTTAGGGACCAACTTAACTGACAATTACAATTTCAGTAGCTAAATTGATTAATAATTTAGAGAGTATATTGCTATTTTGTTCATTTTTAACAACTAATTTGATCAATCATTACAATTTCAAATATTAAAATGATGATTCACTTTTTTATACAAGCATCACATTATTGCGAAATATTCATTCATTTTATGGCTAATAGTTTATATGAATTTTTTTAAAAAAAATAGAATAACTCTTGTTATTTTTAAAATATGAAATTAAAGCATGATTTATTTTCATATATTATTTAATATTATCTTAACATTTTTGGTGTTTAAGCATTTATAATGTCGATTTTTTAGTATTGTGGAGAAATTTAAATATAATATATTTCGTACATAGAAGGGAGTTTGTGTTGTTTAAGAAATAAAAAGTGTTTTGTCTAATAAGGAGGTTTATGTAAAATTCAGAAAAAGCATATATATAAATTGTTTTCTTGTTCCTTTTTTTTACCAACTGTTTTCTTAAGTTCTTGATTCTTACATAACCACATCAAACGAGAGATTTAATTATTGGTTAAGAAATTGTTAATAAGATTTATTTTATTAAAATTCACATTGAATACGTATTAAAAATATTGTAAAATGTATCAATATTTTTTTTATTTTTAATTACTCAACAAGTCCTTAAATACTTGGTTAATATTTGTCTTCTTTTTTTCAATTATCTTTTGGATCAACGATAAAAATTTGTACATACACTTTTTTTGAAGTCATAGCCTCATAGGTATTTTTTATGGGAAATAATCTTATTTAAATTAAATAAAATTTTATAAATGAAAAAATTGTTTTTAAAATATTTAATATAATTATATATCTAGATCTCAATTTTGAAATTATTAATAAAGTTAAAATAATTTCATACTAATTAAGTTTAAGTTGACAAAGCTGAACCACTATGTACACCCTTCTTAATAAGTTGAAATATTTTTAAAACTAGGCAGCTTATAAAAAAATTAATTCGTTGTTCATGAGAAAAGACTTAAAATTCATAAATTTCATTAATGAGTGATAGCAAAACAAAAACAGAATAAATGCTCCTAAATTTTTTGTTAAGTTAGCTTCATACTAGTATGAATGATGAAATGATTTAAAGGAGAAAAGTGCAATAATATTCGTGGGAAAGAGAAGACACCACCCAGTTTTGACTGAGCCAATAGTAATAATAATTGGGGCCCCTGAAGAAAAATGGGAGATAAGAAGGGAAAAAGAAGACTCAGTTACGGAATTACTACGTTAATTAGTAAGTGCAAATCTGACCAATGAAGGAACATCTGAAAAGCCTCTAAACGAACAATTGAAAAGCAAAAAAGTGCTTTCTAAATTAAGTAGTGAGGTGGCAAAAATGGTTGTTAACGTCAACTAGCCAACCAACCTATATATCCAGATGTCATTCTGTGCCAAACCAGCGGCCAATGTTAATTATGAGTCTTGTTAATTACGAGTGTTGTTAGAATATTAGTTAAAACATTAAAATAATATAAAATGTTAAAAACATCATGAATAATATAATTTTATATTTTTTAATAATTTTTTTTGTTCTTTATCATTCATCTTAAAATACTTATTAGTATTTGTCTTATTTAAAAGCATACTGTGCACTGATTTCTTAAGTACATTTGTTATAATAATGTGTATACGTAGAGTGAATAAATTAGTAGCACATGCAAAATATACAATTTTTCATGTTAGTGGTTGGTAGTAATATATTAAATGCTAGATCTTTGTTTGCGGATCGACATTAAATGTCCAATTTTGCAATTTGCTTAATTGCAAAATCATAGTACTAGTAAATTTACTGTTGTATGGACATAATATAACAGTCCAATACTTCAATAAATATATCATTTCAAAAAATTTAAATACCCACCTCTATTTAAAAAAATGAAAAAATATTAATACATATTAAATATGCATTATATTGTACTAATAATTTAAAATACGATTCCAGAAATTTATAAATTATTAACTTGTTTAATGATTCATACAGTTTTAGTTAAAGTATTAATTTTACAGTTTAATTATGATTGAACTGTATTTAAATCAGTCTTAATTAAATATGCATTATATTGTACTAATTTTCTTGACTGAATATATTGCACGATTATCTTAACCAATAAGTAGTTAAGATAAAGTCATAAAAAATAAAATTGACTAAAGCTATATATTAAAAGACAATACACTAATCATATTTTATGTCTTTTAAAATTATAAAAAATAATATTCCAATTTTAAAACAAATTAAATTGGTTGCACTTTTGATCATCTGTGTATTATAAATGGATAATTTTTGTTCTTCAAATTTTAATTGTAACAATTGAATTTCGGATTTATCTGATTTTAGTCTCTTAGGTTCTGATTGAATCAATTAGATCCTACATGTATCACGCAATTTTAGTCTTTTCATTTAATAAACCAACAACATTCTTGTTAGGCTCAAATCCACCTTTACCCTTATAATTTTACGATTGTGCAATTTTGATCCTACAAAAACTTTTATTGTATGCTTGGTCCTTCCTATTTTAAAATTTAACAATTTTAGTCAACCATTAGTCTATCACCAATTTTTTAACGAAAATTATTGACATAACATCTAGTAATGACACAATACCAATATGTTGATGTGACAATTTGACACATATGTTAATATAATATTAATAATTTAAATTATGATTTTTTCTACCATGTCAGTATATGTGTCAAATTATCATATCAGTACCTAGATGTCATGTTATCAATTAGATTTCACATAAGCAATTTCCATTAAAATATAGATGATACACTAGCACTACCAAAATTGCAAAATTTAAAATGCATGGGATCAAATGTGCCGTCAAAAATTTGAGGGATAAAAAATAAACAATTGTTAAACTATAGGGACAAAAAATGAATCTAAGCCTTTTTATTAATATATATATATATATATATATATATATATGTTTGAAAGATTAAAATCGCATAAGTGTAGTACTTTAAGGACTCAATTGGCGTAATTGAAATTTAAGAGACTAAAATATCACATTTCCAATAAGTAATGAATCCAATTCGCACAATTAAAATATGGGGAAACTAACATCACACAATTGTGATACTTTATAATCAAATATTTGGTAAAAAAAAATCAAAAGTGTAATTAAGAAAAATAAATAATTTTAGCAAATAAAAGCAGTAAAAATAAATATATTAACTTAAATATGGTGTAGGATTTAATATTAGTAGTAAAAAGTGAACAAGGAGTGTAGTTTATTAGTAGTAAATAAGGGTAATAAAAAATGGATTCGAAAAGGTTAAGCTTTTAATAAGAAAATATAAATGATTTTTTAAATTTAAAACATAAGCCTGATTTGTTTATCTAATATAATCCTTCTAAAGGTTTGATATAATCTGATAATCTATTTAAAAGTTAACTAATAAATCAATAAATATAGAATTTTAAAACATATTATAATACAATTTTACCATAATAATAATATAAATATACTGTTATATTTGTAAAAATTGATAACATTATTAAAATTAAAAGAGTTTTTTATTGTCTTAACATTTTAAATTAAATAAAAATTAGAAAGTGTTAATATACCATATAATTATTTATTAAATAGTCCAATGTAATATTAGACCTATTACGGGTCATCACTCATCAGATCATATGGCTATATGTACCCAAAAAACACCATACGGCTATAACGAGCTATTTTACCCACCCCTATCCTTAATGGTAAATACATACATGTGCAAGGTAAAGTTTAATAACGTTTCTAGGGTGGACAAGGGCTTCAAGTGGTTTACGGTGGACAACATGCAACAATTAAATTTATTAAATATTTTTAATTCAATTAATTAGTTTATAAACTTTTTATTAGCAAATCACAAATTTAAAATTAGATTAACAATTAATTTTGCAAAATATAACTTGTCCCATTAGTATTGTACATATAAAAAAAGTGATTGAAAGAATTGTTTTTACTAAAAATCATCAGTCAAATTTTCAAACATTAGTGATCACCAAAACTCAAATACTATGCAGATGAGTTTAAAAAAAAAAAAAATAACTAGAAGGAAATAAAGTTGTCTATTTTCCCTAACTCATAAGTAACTCACCACCGTGTGGAATATGTCACCCACACTCTTGTTTTTATTCTTATATTTTAAATAATTTTTATATAAACATTTTGAAAAACAACAATTTGTTTGATAAACAAACGCCTGCTACATTCTTGAATATTTTTCAATTCTCTATCTAAAATAAAAACTTCTCATATCTTTTCGTATATCTTTTATATAGGTTGTATATTTTTTGCTTCAATAGTTACATATAGTTCAAATATATATTTTAATAATAAGTATAAAATTTGAATTTTAATAAAATAAAAATAATGAGAATGGTTATATTTGGAAAAATTAATTGAAAAATTAGCTTATTAAATTATAAGCGTTCGATAAAATTAGTTATTAAAATAACTTAAAAATGTAAAATAATAATAAAATCATGATTTATTTTAAAATAATAAATAAAAAATTAATAAATATATTAAAAATAAAAGAAAATAAAATATTAAAAGTTAGAAGTTAGAAACTAATTAAAAAAAACACTATTTCATTTTAAAAAATGTTAGAAACTATCAAAAGTTTATTTATTAAACAACCAAATAATTTTTCTAGTATAAAAAAATTTAAAATTAGATAAATGTATCGCAGAAGATAACCAATATATTAAGTTAAACATTTGGTTTAAAGCAAAAAGAGCCCGTCAAAATCAAAATTTAAGTACAAAAGGGGATTAACGAAAATTTTCGGAAATGATTATAAAGTGGAAAGGTGAGAGGTTTAGCAAAAAAAGATTAGAACGAAAAGGATGGGATTGGATGATTGGAGAATTCCCTTAATAGTTAAGATCATCACCATTGATCATGATTCATGCAGTATGCACGTTCCCTTTGTGTGGATTTAGCTTACTTCTATTATTATTTGTTTAACTTGTAACTCGTAATTTACAAAGTTTTCATTTCCTGTAAATTAATAGACTGAAAACAAGATACTAATCTTGTAAATTAATTAAATATAAAAATAGAAAATGGAAACAAAAATAATCAAAAAATAAAAAGTTTCCAACAAATATACGTATACAGACACTCAACCTTCACCTTCTCTTCCATTTCATTTTCTATTCAATTTTTTTTTATCGCGTACATTGTTGCTTTCTCTCTCGTTCTTTTCTATTTTTTCTTTTTATCCCTATGTTCCCCCTACTTACATATATACCTCAAAATGTGGTGTACGAAATCTTTTCCTGTAATGTTTCCAACTAGCTTGAGGAAAATTCTTCATCCTTAGGTCATACTTATCATATTCAGGTAAATAATTATTAAAGCAATAATAGAAAGAGAGTGAGGAATAGAAACTAGAAGTAGAAGCCAATGTGTTATACATTCAGTGGGCATAGTATTAGTAGCAGCCAGCTAATTCCCTGCGACATCGACTTCACACCAACCAACCCCCTTCACACAACACCACAAAAAACACACTCACTCACTCTCCTCAGTAGTAGTACAAGTAACTAAGCACCGTCATTTATATAAAGGGCACCATTCATTACGTACACATCACCACAATATCCCTCTCTTTTCCCTTAATTCTCTCTCCAAAGGAAAAAAAAAGAACACATCACAATGGAGTACGGAAGGTTGGGACCCTCTGATCCTGGTGGCTCCTCGCGCCTTAACGTTCCTCCGAGATCTTCCGGGAGGAAGAAGATTGTCTTGCTGTCACTCTTTGGTGTCTTATTAATAGCCGCGTCTGCTGTAACTGCAGTTGTCGTCCGCTCTCGTGTGAAAAACTCGAGATCGGATGAGACTAGGCTCGGAAAGCCCACTCAGGCGATTTCACGCACTTGTAGCAGGACACGGTTTAAGACTTTGTGCGTGAAGTCGCTTATGGGTTTTCCGGGCTCTAAAATGGCGTCCGAGAAGGACCTCGTCCACATTTCCTTCAACGTGACGCTGCAGCACTTTTCGAAGGCGCTGTACTCCTCCGCGGCCATGTCCTACACCGCCATGGATCCCCGCGTCCGCGCCGCCTACGACGACTGCCTCGAGCTCCTCGACGACTCCGTCGACGCGCTCGCCCGCTCCCTCAGCACAGTCTCCGTCGGCGTCGTCGGCTCCGCCAATGACGACGTGCTGACGTGGCTCAGCGCCGCCCTCACCAACCAGGACACCTGCGCGGAGGGTTTTACTGACGCTGCCGGCACAGTGAAGGACCAGATGACCAGCAACCTCAGGGACTTATCCGAGCTCGTAAGCAATTGTCTCGCGATATTCTCCGGCGCCGGTGCCGGCGACGACTTCGCCGGCGTCCCCATTCAGAATAGGAGGCGGTTAATGGCAACGCCAGAGGATAATTTCCCGACATGGTTGAATCGACGAGATAGGAAATTGCTGAGCTTGCCTCTGTCGCAGATACAAGCAGATATTGTGGTTTCCAATGACGGTAACGGAACCGTTAAGACCATCGCCGAGGCCATTAAGAAGGTGCCGGAATATAGTTCACGGCGCATTATTATCTACGTCAGGGCAGGAAGGTAAATATATATGTACTTTAGTTGCTGGTTATGTAAAAAAATTATACTCCCAAGAACTCAGTTATCATATTTTTTAAAATAATTATTATAGAAGTAAATAAACTTATCCTGTGATAAAATTATTTTATAAAAATATCCAGTCATATACTATTTTTTTTCTTCATACAATACACTCTTTCCTCACACTCCTAATTTGTTTTTGGTTTTAACTACGTAACTAGTTAACTACCTCTTTTTTTAATCATTGTTGTTTTCATGTTTTGTATTAAATGAGTGTGAAAAAGTTTGTGGACCGTGCACTGTGTATTGTGGGGGTGATTGCGTGGTGAACTTCTTGTTGGTATTAAATCATCATGCTTGGACTTGCCACTGTAGTCACGTGAACACAAATTCAACAACAATATTTTTATCTTTCTTTTATTACATTACACCATTTATTTTCTATTTCATTTCCTTCCCTTTCTCGTTGCACTTAAAAAAGAGGTGTACTAGTACTAACAACATTATTTATGTCCTTTTAAAAAAAAAACAACATTATTTATGTAAATATGTAATGTTGTGATCATAATGAATTCCATGTGGTGTAGAACAATGTAGTTTACTACTGTCTCGATGCCACCATTCTCATTAAATGATTTTGCCATTTTAACGGTAAGAGTGTGTTAGAAATTTGTACAAGTTAAGGATTGAAGATTAAAAATTTAAAAGTTGTTAGTATATTAAATATACGTTATATACTTTTTAAAGAATTAGCATGTGGATGGATATAAACGCCAAATAAATGTATAATGTGATGGGATATTGCTTTTAGCCAAATATATGTAAATGAAGCATGTTTGGTGATGACAAGGTTGCGATAGATAGAAGATCTAAGGTTATGTGTTGGTGCAAATTTAATTTCAGGTATGAAGAGGAAAATTTAAAGTTGGGGAGGAAGAAAACAAATGTGATGTTCATGGGGGACGGGAAGGGCAAAACCGTCATCACTGGCGGAAGAAATTATTACCAGAACCTGACCACATTTCACACCGCGTCCTTCGGTAAATTCTTTCTCCTTGTCGTCTCCTAAGTGCTCATTATTGTGCTTTGACTAATGAAAACAATTTACTAGTAATTAAGTACTGCTTGTATTTTATAAATTTTCAAAATTGATAAAATACAAATACATATTTAACCAAATAAAAAAATATACCTTAGCAATATTTAAAATGTGAAAAAAAATATGACAATTTTTTTCTTCAAAATAAAAATAACAAAAAAATTAAGAAAACCTGTGTCATTTTCAAAATATTGTAAAAAAAAGAAAGAGAGAAAACCACGAAAGCAAAAGGTCGAAAAACATGCACGACATGAGGTAGATCAGTGGAAGTTGCACGTGGGCTGTTATTCTAGGCTGCCATATTTATGATTCCTTGCTGTTTAGTTGCTTGTCTAGTGTAGCTGAGCGTTCGATCTCCATCATCAATTCTATTGTTTTTTATTACTTGTTTGAATAAAAAAGGTAAACCAAGTAAAATGTGGAAGAGAATTCAAATTACATATATAGCCCAATCAATAAAGTCGTAAAACATGTAAAATAATATTCTGCACTATTTTTCTTGCGAGATCTCGTGAACTTCCTCAACTATACTTCCGTGGTAATTTCTCTCTAATTATAATAATAATAAAAAAGTTTATTTCTTTCACACTCAGAGAAAATTTTGAGCTGATTTAATTTGTTGTCGAATTGCAGTTTTAGTCAAGGTTTGAACTTGCAAACCTGGAATTTTCCCTTTCCTTAATCTAAAACGTCTTTTTTCCCTTAATGTGTCAAGAGTTTTTATGCTCTAATATAGTATAGTTTACTTGTTCTTTTGTTTCTTGTGTCTCTGTCCTATAGTACATCCTAATATTCAAACTCATAGTATGTTTCTACTCTTGCAAACCTGAAAATTTACCTTTCCTTAATCTAAAATAATAATGTGATATTTTTATAATTAATAATAAAATTAAAACTACAGATAGAAAATATTTTCTCGAATGAATCATATTATTTAATTTGAGAAAATACTTTTTAAATTTATTTCATTAATGATAGAAAAGCAACGCATTGTTTTTTTATTTATTTCGTTTCTTTGTTTTTAAATATTTAAAAATAACAATATCGGGCCCTCTCTGCCGTCACCAAAACAAATGAAACACACCTTGATCTCATAACCACGTAATACACTGATACTGTTAAATATTAATCTTATCCTCTAAGCTCTAACGAAAGGCACCAAATTAAAGTAGCGAAATCAAATTATTGTTAGTGGGTCATGCAATGCTTGCAAAATCGCTAAACAATGTCACATTTCTGTCCAGAATCAGCAGAATATATCCATAAAGACAACAAGATCACTAGTTCACTACCAATAATTTAATTAAATTTCAACCACTAACAGTTTCAGCACTTTATAATAATAATAATGCTTGTTGATCCTGTGTTGCAGCTGCTAGTGGTACTGGTTTCATCGCAAAAGACATAACTTTCGAGAACTACGCCGGGCCGGGGAGGCACCAGGCGGTGGCCCTCCGCGTCGGAGCAGACCACGCAGTGGTGTACCGCTGCAACATCATCGGATACCAGGACACAATGTATGTCCACTCGAACCGTCAATTTTACCGAGAATGCGACATTTACGGAACCGTGGACTTCATATTCGGCAACGCCGCGGTGGTGTTCCAAAACTGCACCCTCTGGGCCCGAAAGCCCATGGCCCAACAGAAGAACACCATCACGGCCCAAAATCGAAAGGACCCGAATCAGAACACGGGCATTTCGATCCACAATTGTAGGATCATGGCCACGCCGGATCTTGAAGCATCCAAGGGTAGCTACCCCACTTATCTGGGTCGTCCTTGGAAACTTTACGCTAGAACTGTTTACATGCTATCCTACATAGGGGATCACGTGCATCCACGTGGGTGGCTCGAGTGGAACACTTCCTCCTTTGCTTTAGACACGTGTTATTATGGTGAATACATGAATTATGGGCCGGGTTCAGGTCTGGGCCAACGGGTTAATTGGGCCGGGTATCGGGTTATCAATTCGAAGGTGGAAGCTTCTAGATTTACGGTGGGCCAATTCATATCGGGCTCGTCATGGTTGCCCTCTACTGGAGTGGCATTCATTGCTGGCTTATCAACCTGAGACCTGAGTTATTCCAATGCCACTGTAGACACTTTTCAAAATCTTCGTTCATAGTTTAAACCAAATCAATTTGCCAATATAATTTTTATTTGTGACTGTACTAAACTACAATATAGTTTCTTTTAACCCAATGATGATGATGATAATAAGGAATGTATGTAAACAATGTTCAGTGTCATATATAGTTATTTATTTTTGGCTTGCCTCACTCCATGTCAGAGTTAGTAGTAGCATTTTCATTTCACCGACAGAAAATAATGGTAGTATCATAATATATGCATATTGACTTTGGGTGGTCACTTGCTTAGTGCATCTTGGTTATGTGACGTGTGAGGCGGAGCCTTTTTTTTTTCTTCTAAAAAGAGAAGTTGTTAGAAGTTAACACTAGTCTCTAATCTCTATCATCGCTAATGTTCATCACCGCTACTTTTAAATAGTAATTCTATCATTTATTTGTAAATTATAAATTTTTTATATAATAAATTATATTAAATTATTTGCTATGGTTTAATAATGTCTATCCAATACAAAATTCTCGTGTATGTATTGACTACCAAGTACCAAATATACATAACAAAATGTTTTATACTTGCATTGTATTGTTGTATGTTATTCTACTTTATATTGTCTCGTGTTTTTTGTCTTTATTGGATTTTGGAAGTTTACGTTAGTTATTTTTGCAATTGCCTGGAAACTTCCTAGGAGCATATATGGCAAGCCATTAGTTAAGGAGGGGGCATCAGAATATCAGATAAAGGAGTCCATTATGGTATTATGTTCCCCATCCATGTTCATGTTCTGATGTTCAGGTTAACTGGGTGTTTGGTTAGGCGTCTTTTGGACACGTGTGAAAGTTCTACTATGAAGTAGCTTTTGCACTTTTTAAGAAAAAAATATTTGACGAAAATTAAAGATAATTGTACTTAGCTGAAGTCTAATAAAGCACATGCTAATGTTTCATATTGGTCAAGTATATGATAAAGGATTTTTTGACGTGTGCAATTTTGCACAGTTAAGGCTCATGAATTATCCATTTCAATTAATTTTGATCAACTCATTAACTATGTGCTATTAAAAATATCATTATTTCTCTCTCTTATTTATTTTATAGACTCACTAGTTTATAATCTCTCTTTCAACTGAAAAATAATAATTAATTGTTTCTACTTTACTGCATGTCAGGAAATAAAATGGAATACAGGAAAATTTTCTTTTAAAAATATTTAGTTCATATTATGTTGTTTCTACAAGGAAATAAAAGAAATATGCATATAGATTTACTTTTCATTTTATGTTTTTTAGTCTTTTTGTTAAAGTCGTGAAGCAATTGACTACTTCGTTTAATTTTCTCCTTAATTATAATATTATATTAATAAACTTTATTTATTGCTTCAACCATGTATAAAAAAAATTACTTCTTCAACCGTGTACTTGTTTTAGTTGTATAATATATAAAAAAAAAACATATAGAACATTTTGTTTACGTTGAGTTTTCGCATGTTTTGTTTTGTGGGTCTTAATCTCTCTATATTATTACTAAGTTTGTGTGACACTAATTGATTTTTCCCTAAAAAAAATTGACTTTTCAGTGGAAAGAGAGATTATAAACAAGTGAGCATATAAAACAAATAAAAAAGAAAAATAATAATTTTTTTTCAAGTACACATAATTAATTAGTTAAACAAAGTTAGTTGTAAATAGATAATTATTGTATCTTAACATGTGCAAAGTTGTTCTAGACTTCCAGTGGTATTAACTAATTAATTAATTAACATAGACTTATAGATAGACCACATGAGAAGGTTAAGCAAGCAATCTCAACCTTTTGAGAATAATATTATGTGATAAGCAGGGGGAACAAGCGATCAACTAAATATGAAGGCTCATTGGATGTCGACAGTACTTTATTCATTATTACGAATATTTTTCAGTCAATCATTGTACTAGAAAATTGTTATAATTAACGTTTGGTTAATACAAATGATGATTTCATAAATCATAATATCAGAAAATGAATGAAAATGATAAAATTGATTGAAATAAAATGGCATTCCTAATTTAAGTTTGGTATTTTAAAGAATGATATAAGTTTTTCTGTATAAAAAATGGAGTAAGTTTTCCGACCAGTCTTTAGTCTTTACGTTGTATTTGCATTCGTCAAAATTAATTCAAAGCTAAAATGTTAAATAGAAACTGAAAAGGTAGATAATAGTTGGAAGTTGAAAAACTTATTTATTAAATTAAAAATATATGATGAAACTAACTAAAAATATAAAATGACATAAAATATTAATATTATGATTTATTTTAAAAATAAAAAAATGAATAATGTATCAAAGATAAAAATAGAAGAAAATATAAAAAAATTAAAATTAAAAACTAACATTTTAAAAAATGTTAATTCAAATAATATTTTTAAAAAATGATAGAAACTACTAAAAAATAAAATTGACTTACTAAATCCTCAAATAAAATTTTCAGTTAATAAAAAAAATTAAAAACTAATTAAAACATCTTATTAAACATACCCTTGATACTTAAAATAGAATCAAACTTAATATAATTAGTCGTTATTATCTTCAAATTACAATTTCTGTTAGTTATATTATTACCATTATACAAATGGTGATAATTGCAAAAATGTTATTGAAAATCACAAGTTGTTCAACTATAATAACACGAATGCGCAAAAGATATTTTCATAAAAATTATATGTATCAGGAAAGAAGAATTAAGTATTAACAAAACACCCCCACTAATAAAAAAAAAAAAAACACCCCCCATCCCCAATGAAGCATATGATGTTAAATATGTACAGCACATTGAGTACTAATTATTTGGGTAAAATAAACAAGAATATAAAAATAGGAAAAATAAAAGTATAAGTTCCATAAAAAAATCTTGTGACAAATGATATATAAAACTTTCAAAGAAAACGATAAGCTAAAGTGTAGCATGAATAGAACTTGATCATGGGATCAAGTTGTATGCCATTTGAATTATGTTTCTTTAGTTATAAATTTGGGTTATATGTTGAAGTAGTAGATAGTTATGCTACTAATTAATTGAGATAATAGAAACCTACAATTCTACCTTAAAAAAATGTTCTCGCACATTCTTAACATTTATCGAGTTTTATTTTTAAAATTGAAGTCTTCCACTTAAGTTAAAAAGATAATACAAATCCTTTCATTTGCACTACTCCCTACAATGTTCATTAACCTTGTTTAATTCCTTCCGAGCAGAGTTGCAAAATTTCCCTGGTCTTCAGACAGAACCTCGCAGAACCTGAACATCAAATTTAAAAGAAAATCACAGCATGAATGGCATAATTAAGAACAACTTTATTTAACAATTTTATATTCACCAAAGAACATAAGAGGGATAATATTGCACAGGGCCTCCATACACATCCCTGGTCAATATATTTCCATGTTATAACATATATATATATATATATATATATATATATATATATATATAAGAGAAGTCGATATTTGCAATACAAGCATCAAATGGTTGATTGGTGGTCAGACAGAAGTTTTAACCAGAGTCTACTAAACGAGTTTGATGGATCCTCTTTGAAGACGAAACAAGCACGATCACTTTATCACTATACTATCAAAATAGTAGTAATCATAAGTGTGTGAATTATGTGTATTCAGTCACGGGAATAGCTCATCCAAATGACTATCGATGATCACTGAAACCAGATCAAGAAATGAAGCTTCACTTGCTCCAGGAAATGCAGCTTCCTCTGCTTCCTCCACAATCCGCTCAATAACAGATTTTTTCTTCAGTGTTTCTCGACACATGATGCTTCCTATGGCAAAAGGAGTGAGACCTCTCTCTGCACCTTTCTGAAGAAGCATTGTTGATATGCGAAGGATCCGAGCACATTCAGAAGGAAGGTCCCAACCATGAAACTTCAAAAGTTTTATATCTTCTTCAGCATCCAGAGATTTTATGTAGTCAATGGTGTCTGGGGAGTAAGGCTCCTTAGCTTGTGGCCAGTATAACCAGTCAAAAGTGCAGTCTTCAAACTGCAAAAGGGGAGAAAATAGAATAACTGAATAAGTAGAAGAAAAACAAGAGGAAAGCCAAACAATTTAACTCCTCAGAGTAGCAACAACAACAAAAGCACTAGGACCGTCTTCAATTGGAATGAGGAAAACAGAACCAATGCATTTACAGTGGCAGAAAACTTACACTCTCTGGCAAGCAATAGCCATGATCAATTGGAATGAGGATAGTTCGACCGTCTTCACCATCGTTGGCAATCAAAATGTTCCCTGCATGCCTATCTGCATTTACCAACCTGATATCCAGCACAGAGATCTTGTGTACCTCTTCCACTGGAAAAGCACTAGGGCCCATGTCTTCACAACTTCCAATATTGCTCATAAACATCTGAAGAGATCCTATTTTAACATTAGCTGAATCATTCTGATAATCTTCAATATTATGAAATTCTTTATGCAGGCATTTGACCATGACTGTAGGAGGAACTCCAGCAAATCCGCGCTCCCCATTGTTATGATATGAGCGTGGTCCTTTCCTGGGATGATCCAAAATGTAAGCTGCAACTTCTCTCAATGCACCTTGCCCTACTCGCGTACCTTTCTTTAGCCCTTCACCATCCTCAGAAACAGGTAGGCCTCGAGGATTATTAATTGCCATTGGCTCCTCATCAATGGGCTTGAAAACAGAAACATACTTCAAGCCAGATGAATCTTGCATAAGATAAGCTCCTCCTGATCCCTCTGAAGATTGAATTGGTTTATGGCCTTTTTCTAATCCCTCTGAAGTGCTCTTAATTAGCTCTTGGATCACCAGTGGAATTTTGAAATTGGAATTTATAATAATTGGTTCCAGAACAAAATCTCTTCTTGTTAATTGGTTCCTATCCCGGACCTCATTTGTTACAGAGACTGACCCTAACTGGTCTGCATGTAAATTTGACACCAGACTGTGCGCATATGATGCCTCAATTGATAATTCAAAATCCTTCTCAACTGGTTTAGTCCTTACCTTGGCATCTGATATTCTGACCAAAAAATGAATAACAGCATCATTGTCCTTACAGATATCCTCAATAAGTCTCTGGTCTTCAAGTGCCTCACCCTCACATATCAGTTCTTGATCCTTGTGATCCAAGAACCCTTGCCCTTTTTTCGCAATCTGGTGCTTCACATAACCCACATTCTTACTCTTATCAACATAAAACCCAAACTCCTTTCCACACATAGTCCTAACTGTAATAGCTTTGAGATCAGAAAACCTCAGCACCAGGTGCAAAACATTCCCATCACCAACACCATAATCATGGATACAAGATCTGTTACGAGCCAATTCCTTCCCTTCAAAAACCAGCTTTTGCTTTTTAACAAAAAATCCCTTGAAGGTTTGAATTCTCAGCTTCACTGAAGCAATTGAATCCGTCTTCATAATATGCATAGGAGTCACAGATCCACCAACAGTTAGGTAAATCAAAATTGACTCCCTCAAATGAGGGCTGAAACAGCCGGTAAATTCGCCACAGCTGTCAAGAGATTCTTCATGCACCGGATGAAGAGCCACACAAGCCATTATCAATTTACAGGTTCAAAACCTTGCTGGCTCAAAAAAAAACAAGTTATGAACCTCAAAACCAATAGCAAAACTCAACCGATATCCATCAGAGATTTTAATAGGAGGAAATCACAAAAAGATAACCACAAATTCTTTTTTTTTCTTCCTGATTCCTCATGCCTGAACCTAAGCAGCAAACACGAATTAGAAGACTAAAATATGTATATCCTAAGTTTCTTTCCAGAAATCAGGTCTCAGAGTCAAACCAAGACTTCTCAGAAAACACAAGACCTTGGAGAATTGAAGATCAGCTGATCGCATATCTCCTTGAATTGATTACATGGTATTTTTCATAGCTGTCATGTTCTAATCTATGCTATAGAAAATCTGTTGACGCTGAGAAAGGAAGGGAGAATTCCCTGCAAACTGTACTCCAATTACTCTACAAAAGGAAAGAAAATCTTCAGTCAGAGAAAATGAAATTCAATCAAAGAAAAAAAAATTCAATCACTTAATTATAAACTTAACAATCAGTAAAATGGAAAATGTCTCGTTTAATTTATCAACAATGAAGAAATATTCAATCAGATTAAAATTAATTAATGCACTGTGCCTCACTTAAGTAATTTCCTTCTTTCCGATTACCTCAGCAAACGAGTAAAGCTGGAAGAACTAAAGGCACAATGGCATAACTCTCGATTTTCAATATCCGTAGAACCATACAGAAAAACCGAAACTCAAAATAAAAAAATAAAAAAAACGAAACAATTTCCAATGACATGCAAACGAAAACAATCGTTTCAATCAAGGCGAAACAGAGACAAGATATTTTATATAAACTTCTTCCTACAAAAACAAGATACAGATGCTGACAAATAGTACAATTCACGAGACGAATCTTAGAAGAAAAGAAAAGCAGGAAAAAAAAAACTGAAACGAAATGAATTAAAGTGAACAGAACGTTTACAGAGAGTGAAGCGAAATCGAAGAGGACGCTCATGTGCGATGACGGTGATATGAGAAATTAAGCGCCATTCGGAAAATCGGAAAATTTCGCAGGTTCCCAATTTTCCGGGAAAAAAAAAGTGGACTTGGTGAGTCTGTCTCGCGGAATGCAGAAAATTATAAAGACAGGACGGACAGTGTCAGAAATACGGTTTCGAAATAGAATCTGCCAATGGGAGGTGCCATTTATAGGCGTGGACTCGACTCCATGACTTGTCACCGAAGTTAAAAACACGTTACCGATTCTTTTCTTTTCTTTTCTTTTCTTTTTAAAATTTTGGTAGTAATTACTCCCCAGGTAATTTGGTTAATTAAAGCTTGGACTGCTCCCCAGCTAATGTATTTTTTTTTTTTTTTTTTTATGATTACCCCAGGTAATGCAGGATTTTGAATTCTTCTTTGAAAGGAAAGAAAATAAAAGAAAATATTGATTAAAATACTAATTAGTTATGTCAAGAAATCTCTAGAACACTGTTTTTAAGCTAAAATTAAATATAAATTACATGAATATCCCAACTTCTTTCCGATATTTCTCAATCAACTTTTTTTATTACATTTATATGGTAAGTGTTTAATATTTTTTTTATTTTTAAGACATTAAATATATTTCATTTAAATAGTAAGAGTTTCTTTATTTTCTTAAAAGCGTTTCATTATTTATTTAATGAGATTCATGTGTAATTACTAATTTTATAATAAAAAACATATTATTAATATTTATTTCATGAAAATAAAATAATTTTGAATGTAAATTTTTTGTAACTATTACACCAATACGAAATATTCATTGATTTTATTGATAACTAATTTCTTTTAAAGAATCTGACTTATCACTTTTAATAAAATTTCTTCTTTTTATTATTTTTTTTTTCATTCATAAGGCTTTAACTCAAGTTCATGCTTAAAGAGATTAAACTCAATGTTACTCGTACCAACAACTTGTTGGTTAATGAATGGAGGTTTTTTTTTAATAGAAAATATCTAATTGCAAAAGTGAAAATAGTAAGAGAAATATTCTTTAATTTGTGTATCTTAACCCAAATGATTGACAAATTAGTGTCAGATCTCGTTACATTTACGCGAGTAGGGGTGAGTATACGGTTCTATGTTTGCGGGTCAATCCGTTAAGCCTGTGGATCGAGGGGATTATGAGGCTTTTTTTTACAAACCCGTATAATTATAAGCAATACTTGAGTCTGGTCCGTTAAGACCGCATACTTAATGGATTTTATCCGCCAATTCGCGGGTAGCTCGCATAAGATAAAATTAATTTTAAAACAAAAATTATACATATTAAGCATTTGAGTTGAGAGTTGAGACTTCAAACTTCAGAATCTTCCCTTTCAAACCCTCACTTCATTGTGCATCTCCTTTCCTAACCCTTACTCTGCCATGAGGCCCACCACATTACTTTCTCTTCCTCAGCTTGTGCGCAACCTCCCTACCTCGGTAAGCACCAAATTGCGCTTCCTTTACCCCGATCAAACACAGCACAAGAAGGTCACTTCCTCCTCCTCGATTCATGCACGTCGTGCCTCCCACCGCGCTGTGCCTCTCTCTTGCTTGTGGTTGTGGCAAACAATCAAAAATATAATTTTATTTTAATTATTAATTGAACCCTCATATCGGTCCATTTATCCGTAGGCTTAGTAGACCGAATACAAACCTAAAAAAATCCATTTATTTCGTGAAACGGGTTTACCTGATTCACTTAAAACACAGGTTCCACGGGTTGGACCTTAAAGGAACTGTACCGACCCACATACTCACTCCTTCACATGAGTAGAAGAAACGATCTATTTAGTGAAAAAATTCGAATTCATTCCTCATCTGCGTAAAATTTACAATCACGCATTGGAAACATAATTAGTCTTTAATGTATTGGATTAAAAAACACCCATAATGCCTTATCCATGATAAAAAAAATGTGTATCTTAATTTATACCAATATAGAAATTAATATTTTAACATTTAGGGAAAAAAATATAAACAAGATCTGATAAAAAGAATATATAGAGTTGAACGTTTGATGTCATTTCAATTAAAATATTTCCTCTTGATTGACGTTTTAATATTTTTTTTGTTACATTTCATTATTATTTAATAATAATATTTTTAAAAAATTATTTAATATGGCAGATAAAAATACAATAAAATTTAATTAACATTTTTAATGTTGATTATGTAAAATATTAATTATTACTTTTGGATTTATATATAAGTAAATTTAACAAATTCATAAAAATAAACCAAATTTAACAAATTTATAGGAGATTAAAAAGTGATTAATGTCATTTAATTTTTCTAATAACATTTAAAAATAATATTTTCGTTTAAAATGCTTTTTATTAAAACTTGGTATTAAAAATAAAATAAGTTATTGAAATTATAATTACAATTAATTGAATAATATTTTTGAAAAATATTCTTAAAAAGGTTCAAAATAATTTAAATTCACTTATATTTATGTTCAAAAGTATTTTTTTTATTGCTTATATTTAGGTCATAAAGCATTACGAATACGTTTCTTTAATACAGACAGAGTATTTACCAGTAGAATGAATAATTAATTAATTTTTTTGACTGAAATGAATAATCAATTAATTACATGTTGAATTTAGTACTAAAATTATTTTAGGATTTTGTTTCTTTAATACAGTACATAAATTTATCATTTAAGTAATTATTGAATTTAGAAGTTGATAAGTCCGAAAATCGGTGGTTATTTGTTTACGTGTCTCCAGAATAGCGATGACTGTTCTTCAATTATCGTCATTACTATTTTCTTTTTATGCAGATTGTCAATACTATCATTCAACCTGACATGCTCAATGTGGTAATTTAAGAAAAACAAAACTTCCATGCGTGTATGACTTCCGCAGGAGAAGGATCTAGATTAACGTTTATAAAATTTTAAATTAATGTGACTTTTCGTTCAAAAAAATCATTTTTGAAAGTACATCTTTCTTAAATCACGTGACAATAAAAGTTAGAAATAGTAAACTTACTTTTTAATAAAATCAAAAAGTATGTTTTGCTTCCATTGCATTGTTTGATCTATTTTCTTAGGTTTAGACAAAGTAATATACGCGTGTCCAAATACATAGTTATAATAAAATCATTTTTGTCTATTTTTTTTGAAATAATTTTAACAAATTTAATATTAGTTGAATAATTCTAAACTTCTAATTAAGTTTTTTTATTCTATATATGTAATTTCAAATTTGTAAACTACATAATGCACAATACAAATTAATTTTAAAATTAATTTTATACTATAATATAATTACAGATTATTATTTATCTAACTTTTAAAATAATTATTATAAAAGTTAATAAACTTATAAATTTATAATATACAATAATTTGGGATGAAATGATTGTGCCAAATGATTCAAATAGTATTTTTACTTTTGATATTAGAGAGAAGGGCGTGCGCGGTGCTTTTGTTTAAATTTGAATGCGCTTTTTGAATAATTTGAAATCCTATATGTGGCCATACGGAATAGCATATTTATATGAGTATATATGCAGCTGATACTGGTGAACACGAAATAGTATTTTTATTTATTTATTTAAATTGGGCATGGCTGTTACATACAGAATTCGTACAATGAGTTTTTTTTTTTTTTTTTTTTTTAACTATGTTATGTTATTGTACTGAATATCTATTGATTTTATTGAGAGTGATATTTGTTAAAAAGATTGATTGATTATTTTTAATTGATTTTTTTCCTTTGAATCACATTTATTTATTCAAAATTTGAATTTAAAATTTTCCATAAATAAACTAAATTAAATATCATTTAGACTAATAATTTTATAGTTACAAAAAGTATTTTGTATCAGTCATTGGGAATTCCTGTGGTAGTCACTAGTCCTAGTGTGTTAGTATTGGTAATATGGATCGGAATGATGCTGTCTTACAAGGAAGGGGAGATCCCATGTGTCTTGTATGTGGAAGGTTGAAAATTTGGTATGTGCAATGTGTCAAACAGAAAGTGGGCATGTAAAGTGGCAAGGATATATTTGGTGTTAGGGTTTTAAAGATGCAATCTCACAGAATGTCGTTCTTAATTTTTGGTAGCAGAGTTGGGTGACATAAAACTAAGGATGGGAGGTTCAGGTCAGGGGTCCGTTGGTGGAGGGAATTTTTATATATGGGCTTATGGCTATTCTATATACTGTGTAGATGTTTTATAGTTAATACTGATGGTGCAAAATATTTGTAATCAGAAGCTGTTACCATGTTCAGGCACATCTTGTTCTTTTAACTCAGTTTAATGATACTTGTTATGGGCTTATGAGTTATGACTATTCTATATATTGTTTAAATGTTGTTTGAAATAAGTTAAATTATTTTTATTTGTTATTTATTTTTTTAATTTTAATTTAATCTTCTAATTTTTTTATTCAATTTGATTTTTTATTTTTTTTAAATAATTTAATTTAATCCTTCAATTTAAATTATAAAAAATATACTTTGTCACGATTTAAAAATGTCACTAAATGATTTTAAATCATGCATAAAACACACTTTTTTTTAAAAAATAATCAGTTTTAATAATTAAATGACTAAATTGAAAAAAAATAGAAATCCAAATTAAATTAATTTTAAAAATTAAATAATAAAATTGAACCTAAATAATAAATTAGAGGATAAAAATTAATTTAACAAAAAAAATTGTGTATGACTTTTCATAAATGCATGTACAGTCGGGTTCATTTTAAAGTTAAATAAAACTCATTTTAAATCGTTAAATGTAATTAAAATATTATTTAAATTAATTCTAATTATAAATTTTATTAAAACATTTTTTCATTAAAATAACTTTCTTAATGATAAATAAACAGGAACATAAATTCCACTCATAGTTGTTAGTTTGAGTTTTGACTTACTAGTTACTATTGGCGTGTATAAAAAAAAGTTACTATTGGCGTGTCGGTGATACTGATACTCAAAAGTCAAGAGACATGTATAGCTTTAAACATTTCTTTTTTACTGGTATCTAGCTTTAAACTCTAAAAAAAATTGCCACTTCATATCAATCAATACAAATACAAAACAAATTACATACAAAAATGAATACTAATAAAAATAAACATGTGATAGTAGTGGGACTCAAAATTTACCACTTCATATCAATATCAATATTTCTCTTTTAACTGTGTTTTTGTCAACTTTAAACCGTTTTATACCAATGCGAATTGTTTTCCATGATTGATTTTCTTTTTTTTAAACGCGTGATTGAAAAGTTACCCATTTTCATTTTGGAGAGTAATATTTTAAAAATATAACGATGATAATTATATTTTTGGGTATTTTAAAAAATATGTTTGGTTATGAATTAAAATTTGTTGTTTTTTTTTTATATATAAATGGGGTATAAAGGAAGTTAAAAAGATAAAGAAAAAAAGAGAAGTTAAACAGAATATGTTGTTCACACCCATAGAAATAACTTTTTTTTTTCTTCTGAATCCATAGAAATTAACTTACTTATCCCTTCTTGAGAATGAAAACATGCAAACATGAAAAGCTATTCCTTTCTTGAAAATATTTTATATCGGAAAATAAAACCTTTTAATCTTGTAACAAATATGAGAAATGAAATATGTATTTCCTATTCATAATTTTCATATATTGCCAATAATATATTCAGATAACTTCAAATAAACACCACTTTAAGAATTCAAGGTTGCATAAAATTTGATAAAAACACGTTAAAAAACTCACGAGTTGACGAATTAATAAGAATAACATTACATCAGTGTCTCAATGCCATGATATTAAAAAGAACGAAAAAAAATCTATTTGTCCCACTAAATTCACATCTTTCCTTTTATTTTTACCTCATTTTCTTTTCGCACAGCAAAACAACTTAATATATTAAAAAGAAAAAAAAAATCTATTTGTCTTATTGAATCTTTCTATATTATTTGAGTTGATCTTTTATGAAAATAATTTTTGATTAATTTTATTTATCTTTTTAATCAAATTTTGAATTAATCAAAATCTTTTTTCTTAATAAATCAATAGGGTTTAAAAAAAATTATGCTGACATATATCAAGTTACTTCTTTTTTTTCGTACTTTTGGAATATATATTATATATAAACTTTTCAACTTAATTTTTTCCAATACATAACTTTTAGGTAGCAATTAATTGTTCTAGCTTTTTTTAAACTTAAAACAAACCTTTTTACTACTTTAACTAATATGTGAATTGTTCCTTTACAGCATAACAAGGATTCTATTAAAGTGCCAAAGTGCTCCGAGCTTGCAAAGCTATAAGCGGCAACAGACTTATACAAAGAACTGGGTCTGATAAGGCTCATAGAAAATCTCAATTGGCAACATGGATTAATTGAGTGCAATTTCTTGGATCACTAATTATTTGTTTGACATTGGATCGCAAATTCGTATATACAATCCATGCAATATAGATATATTCCATGTCAACGTTGTATTCCTCCAATTAGGACACTACAAGAAAAAACGAAATTTCCGACGGAAATTTTCCGTCGCAAATGCTATATTTCCGTCGCTAATCAGTCATTTCCGACGGAATTCCGACGGAAAAAAATCGGTCGCTAAAACGGGCGTAGGAAATGAACTCGACTGATTTTGAATTCCGTCGGTAACGGTAGCGACGGAAAAATCCGTCGGAAATCAGTCATGG
>PYAF01002010.1:516320-528646 GCA_007407185.1 Glycine tomentella | reverse complement strand
AAATAATGACATTTTAATCCAAATATAATAATACCCCTTCATCCTAAAAAATTTATTATTTTAGCTTATTTTACACAGACAAAAATAATAAAAATACATGAAAAATAATAATTTTATAAAATTAATCTTATATCATCATTAATTATTTTTTATATTTTGTAGTTTATAATTAATATATAAGAGACATAAATGAAAAAAATGGTTAATATTATATTAAAAAATTAAAATAATAATTATTTGATGATAAATTAATTTTTCTTAATAATTATAATAAGAGGAAGGAATAAAATTTTGGATCCATAAAATATTTTTTATTTCATATATATCAATATCAAACATTAATAATTATGGGAAGAAACTAGAAAGCAGTAATATGTAGTAATAAAAAAAAACATTAAATATTCTTTAATTAATTTCTTCGAGATGTTCCAGGATACGATTATAATAATCAAATAGCTTCCTATCTATAGAGGGTTAGGTTGTAATTAATACGAAAATGATTATGATTATTTTGCTCTCTTTTTTAAGGAAAATTATTATTTTGCTTTTACTAGCTTATAGTATGTTGTTTTCTTAATTTCTTAGAAATGCTAGTTGTGTAGTTGTAATAAATAATAATAATTGAATTCGAAAGAGGACGTGGTTTTGACATGTCAAACTTGAATACTTCATAGCTTGACTTATTTGCGCTTATAAACAATATAAATTAATGAGAATCAGATTCATTTTCAAATAAAATGAGATTATGTTTTAATAAATTTCTTCATAAGTATTTATAGGAGAATAAATAAAAAATGATAAAATGAATTATTGAACTACTTTCATAAATTAAAATAAACTTATCACCTTAACTATTATAGAGAAATTAGATGAAATAGTTTGTATAAAAGTTAAAGTGCTAAATTTTAACTTGTAGTTAAAATTTAAACATTTTATTGTTTTATTTTCTTTTTTCATGAGAACTGTTTATGATTTTTTTTATCTAAACAAGACATAAATCTTAGATGGTTATAATGTACAAGAACAATTATAATTCTTTCAAATTGATAAGGTAATCCTTTGAAATTAAAACTACAATTAATAATCATTTTTATCAAATTTTTATTAATTGATATAATTTCTTTTATAACTATTTTTTTGTGTAAGTATTTATAGCAAACTTTATCTAAACAAGATCTAAAACTTAAATTATTATAATGAAAAAAATTGTAATTCTTTCAAATTGATAGGGTAATCCTTCCAAATTAAGACTAAAATTAATTACCATTTTTATCAAATTTAAATGATTAGATACAATCTCTTTTATACTAATTCGGCTTCTCGATCTAATATTATTAGCGTTCCAGAACCAGTTCAAAAACAAGAAACATACAAAAGCAATTCTCATGTGATATATATGCCTTGAAAATACCGACTAAAATGAAAGATTCAAACACGAAGTTTACGTATAAGTGCAGATCATTAGGTGATAATATTAACAGCTTCTTTGGTTTCGATTCTTCCTACATTTTTAATTACACATGTACGTCCACCTAGAAGCATCAAGTTATATATAGCTTCTGCATATTTGATTCAAAGTAACGTAATTTTTGCATATTATAAGTGTGTGTTGAACTTGTGTCCAAAGAAGCACTTAATTTTATTACTGAAGAGAGTTTAATCAATAAGTTAAGCTATCTCTGGATCTGGAAGAGACTCAAAGTCCACGTGTGGATGAGAATTAATCTTGAAAAAAAAAAAACGTAATTTTCTAGGATATAATCTTCGGTTCTTTAATTAAAATAGTTTTTGACTGATTTAATTAAAATATTGTTAAAAAGTTTAAAAATAAGCTAATTAAAAATGAAGATATAATTTGTATGTAACTATCTATTATATTAACTTTTTCATAAACTTATTTCAAAATAAAAATTGATACACTAAAATTTATTTTAATTAAAATTAGCCTTATAAAATTAAAATAATTCAAAACTAAATTTATAAATGTTTCGGCAAGACAAATGGCAAATCTTACCAGATCAGTTTGTGAGGTCGTGTAGGAAAGTGACTCTCCATAAAGGGTTGGCTCCCACCTCTTACATGAACCAATGAGTACTGGGTGCAATCATTTAGCTGATGAACAAAAAGAAAATAACAATCCCAGCAAGAAAAAACAACAAAGAAAAATTAAATATTTGGCTGGCTTAAAAAAATGTAACATCAGAAAAGAGGACTCATTCAATAATTTGTAGTCGAAAATTGGAGAAGTTATTTTTTGAAAAGTAGTCTACAAAATTGTTTTAATTCAACTCCTTTAAAAATAAAATAAATAAGCTCATTGACTAGCTTCCCTCATCCATATGTGATGCCATGGTATTTTTTTTTTATCCGTATATGTTAGTTGTTAATTATTAATATTTTGTTAATGAAGAATCGAAATTATGACTTTTTTCTCTTCGTTCTTTCATTATCAAATCAATTTTATAACTTTCTGATGTCAGATACTTGGAGGAGGCATGAACAACTAACAAATTTGATCCACATGCAGGGTTAAAAAAACTAGATGCCCGGTTGAGCAATTAGAGAAGATAAATTGAATGCCACGTAAATTTTGCTGACAAACAGTATTAATTGTTGACTTTTCTGATCATAGCTGTAATATCTTAATGGATAATAAGAAACTTAAGCATTGAATATAGGAATAGCAAGTCATTTCTTGTATTCCACATACCATCAATAGCTGTAATATTTAAATCCAGCCTACCATGCATTACTTAATATTTACGTGCTGTAATTTTATTAGTCCGTACTAGCATGAGCTCCTGTATCAACCGAAGCACAGTGGAGATAGTAATCGTGTTAACGGTTATTCAAACAACTATTAATATCAATACCACCTTTAATCTAAGTTAATTAGCACCTTTAATCCAAATTAATTTGAATAAGTCAAACAACTATATATCCAAAGGCAAAATTCTCAATATATACCTACAAAATCACAAGCAGCAAAATGGCCGAGTAACATGGGCCGGTTACTACACCCTACTCACCCACATCTCTCGTATATACATATATAATGTACAAGCTAACCTTGCATTGGAAGTAACAGTTCATGTGAACAATTCGTAACCTTAGATCGATATTTACTATCATCATATTCATACGTTCAGCTACTACACACTATAAACTGCAAAGAACTTCACTTTGTGGCTGAGCATTTGCAAAACCAGGTGTAGAAATTGTTTTCCCCGGCAACCATAGACGAAATTTTATTCTTGTATTGGCACCGCAGGTAAGGTCGTCGTCTCTTAACAGCAATAATATATCAAGAGACGAAATCAAAGATATATAGGGTCTACCTATTTGGATAGAAATCAGAAGTGTTTTTTTTTAGAGCTTTTCTATTCAAAATATATAACTTTTTCTAATAAAAAAATTCTCAAGAGGATTCCTAATCTTGTATTCAAAATAACTCAAATACTACTATGCTAGCGTATAACATAGTTTTTGGTGAAGCCAAAACCTCCCAGAGTCACATCTCTGACTCTTCAATATCTGTCCCTATGACAAAACTGGGAAAAGCCAAGGTAATATCCCTGCAACACGGGGAGGAGACATGCATCAAAACAGAAAAGTTTTCTGAAATTCCAAAAATAAGGTTCATGGAGAGTGAATATACTGACTTCAGATATGGAAGTGTCATATTCTTTATCAAGGATGGATGCTTGGACACAAATGCTTTCCATTCATCTTGATCGATCCTTCCATCACCGTTTATATCAGCATCACTAAAAGTCTGTTGGTAAGAAGGTACACAACTTTATTAAGGAACGCCAAATTCAAGGGAGTTTTTAAGAGTAATTAATAAAAATAAGGTAAAACTTTTACGATTTATGAACCTTATCCACAATGGTTTCAATCATATCATCTGAAAGCTCAAGATCCGACTCATGCAAAAGTGCCAATACCATCTCCTTTAACTGCAGTTAAACCATTCTAATAAAAGGTTGATCTAAACATATATTCAGCAAGCATTTATATCTATGAATTATGGATAAGACTAGAGAACCAAAAACATGATATTAGAATAACTTAAAAAATCACGCAGAGTTATCAAGGAAATGAAAGAAAATTAAGCATACCTCCTCTCGTTCAATAAACCCTGTCTGCCTCAGATCATACAACCTAAAAGCAACTGCAAAATCATTATTCCCAATTTAACAAAAAGATAAGAGTCTGGTGGGTGACTCAAAATCTTTAATGCAATTGAACATAGATAACCAGCACATACTTCTTGCAGATAGACTACTTAGTACAGGAAACTCAACTCGGGGGAAAATTAAACATTTGAACATGAAATCTTTATGCTGGAAGAGTCGATCTTACAGGTAATCTTGTCTTCTAAAGCTGCATTTGGGTGAAAAACACCCAGTGATCGAACAAATTCCCCAAACTCAATGACCCCGTTGCGCTTGAGATCAAATAAGTCAAAAATCTGTGGAGAAACAAAGTGAGTATGCATCAAAATGAAACAGTACGAGTGCCAAAGTCAAAAGTGACGAGACTGTCAATGTACAACAAAATTTAAATGATACATCAGACAAAAAGTTTTTACTGAAAAGTAAACAATCCTGAGCAACTTGCCAACTTCGGATACTATAAGTAATTAGCCTATAGCACAAAGTCTCCAAGAACTTTCAGGTCAATGAATCTTAAACTGAAGAGTATGGATTAGATTTCATACCCTATCTGCAAACAGATTTTTCTTGTTTTTATTCCTGAATAGTGCCAGCTGGAATTCTTCCTGGAATGAAAGATGATCAAGAGGTGAATTATCTAAGAGATTAATTAGGTGCCATCTTTAAGGACATCTCATCTAAACTGGAAAACTTAAAAGCCTAACTCACCCTGTGAATAAGACCATCTTCAATAATTGAATTGCTCAACTTCTTGTAGAGTTCATGCAAGGCCTCTACTTCACTAACAGTAACTGTGAAGAAAGAAAAAAAACTTTTGTCAGTTTTGAAACTTAATATTGAGCTCATGAGAATGATAAATCACGACTTTGGAGGTTTCTACAAACAGAAATGTAAAATATAAAGCGGAAGTCTACAATGCCCCTTGTCAATGATGTACTGCAACAGTAAATATTACTGGTCTGTATTTTGTAATCTTTTTCGGTCATTAACGCCTTGGCTTGTGCTGAATGAAACTAAATGCTTTGCATTTGGAATGAAAAACAAAATGTTTAAAGAGAAATTTCAATGCATTGCAATGACATTTCATGTTTTCAAAATAACATTGCCGAAAATATATTAGATAAAAAGAGTACAGAAAAAAAAATGAATTTGTGGTTTTAGTGTTTTCCAGAGTTTAAAAACTATCGCTGGCAAAATGCAAGTACTGCATTTTTAACATTGACTGTGTACATGGAGCAGAATCAGATTTGAATACTTCGATGCTCCAATTGCAAGTTCTAATATGAGCAACAAATTAGCCATATTTTTAAAGACAACTTCATTAGATTATCATTTGTCATAATCAACTATCAGCAATTAAGTGCAACTAAAAGGACTAAGCCAGTGAATTTGAAATTGAAGTTTTAGGTCTTTGGTTTATTCTGTATTGTATATTAAAGATTAGCAAACCTTACAAGCATATTAAGTCATTAATTTACTAAATCTACAAATTGAAACAAGGGAGAATAATGCCCGTAATGGAACTAGGTGGAATAGAATTACAAAAACGTGGGTAAGTAAAAGGAGTATGATGGTTCTTAGCCGAAGCCAAATCAAAATTTTAACGCAAAGCTGCAAGAATTTACCATTCAATGATGGATCATGATACTCACAAGGTGTCACAGATGCAAGAACAGTGGGTTCCTCATAACCTTGTGCTTCGGTTTTCTTTGAAGTTGAACAGTAGCAGCCCATTAAATATAACCGCAAAAATCACTCCCAGATTTCTTGACAAACAGTATATTCATTCCAGGGAAGGACCAAAATTTTAATCACAATTATGCTGAATTTGAATATCTGAAAAGAAAAAAAAATACTGATAGTTTAAATCACAATTATGCTGTCAAGGAAGACATGAGAATCTAGACGGTCAACTTTTCATCTTTGGGTTATAGACAATTTGCTTGTGATAGAAAATTAACAAAGAGATAACGTAATTATCTCATTTTACAACCATACATACAATGTAAATAAACTATTTATTCATATATAAATTGTATAAAGCTGACAAGAACTTGAAAAAGAAAAATATATAAATAATCTGTTTCATTACGAACTCACGTCATTTCATTCATTAACTTTCATTTAACGAGGTAATGATCCGTTAACTTACAAAATTAGTACACAAATTAACTTGAACAACTACAATTAACGAAACAACTTAGGGGGTGTCCGAGTTGAGGACTATTACTTTCGATCACTTTGATTTATATGAAATATGTCAAAACTACATTCAACCGGAAAATACGCATTTTCCTTTCGTGACCAACCAACCACTCACCAAATAAACAATTTTAAAAAATTACAGGAATAAATAGGTTTTTAAAAAAATTCTAAAATATGAATAAGTCGTGTTTTAGAATGTCCTAATTTTTATAAAAAAACAATAAAATTATATTCTGAATCACAATTTTAAGTATTTTAATTTTTTTTTATAAAAGTCGTATTCTTAAAAATGACTTTAGTAACAGGACTCCAAAGTTAAAAAAAAAAAATAGTAAAGTCGTTTCTAAAAATGCAATTTCTATAAAAAAAATTAAAATGCTTGAAATAGTATTTTGGAACATGATTTCATTGTTTTTTTTAAAAAAATATATAATATTCTAAAGTCATATTTTAAAATATGATTATAATTTTTTAAAAATCTATTCAATCATGATTTTTTTTTAAAAAAAATAACCCATTTTTACGATTTTGCCCGACTTCGACGATGCTTGATATTAAAAATGAAACAATATTATTTAATAGGAGTATATAATTTCACAGGAAATCCATAAATCTTTTATTTCCCAAAAAAATAGGAGCAATTCTTTTCTTAAAAATAAAATGTGAGACCAGTAGCTCGCTAGAGCCAGTGGAGTAATTGGAAAGTCACATTCTGATTACTCATACTTCTTTTTCTCTGTGCACCTTTTCCAAAGGCACAAAATCACAATACACGAGGCTGTAGGTGACGATTATATAACCTTTATTCTATTCACGAGGAGCAAAGTTTACACTTCAAATTTTCTACTTAATATTCGCATCTACTAAAAGATTTCCGACATTTTTACATTACTAATTATTTGTTTATGTTAAAAATAATAGGAGAATTTTTTTCAAAGAAATGAATATTAAAAGCATTAAATTTTTTTATGTTTGGTTAAGAAAACAAAAGTTTAGAAAGTGAGAAAAGATTAAATTACTCCGTTTTCCTCTAAACTATTTGGGAGATTTTTAGGTAGATCCTTAAATAAAAAATAATAATCGAGTGGCTAAACTATTACGGCAACCTTTTTACGTATAACTATAACAATAAAGAACTTTTTTTTAGATAAAAAGATTCAATTAACTTAAGTCCTCGTACATTTACTTTATTTTCTCACCACTAAGCTAATCTTAATGAACTAGATTATATAGTGATTTTTTTTTTGAAGATTTTATAGTGACTTGAAACTGCTAGAAGATGATAATTGTTTCGACAAATTTGAAAATGCTAATGACTCAATTAAAAAAATTACATGATCAAGAACACGATTAAATTTTTTTGGTTTAACTTATTTGAAAAATCACAAATAATTTAGGATCTACCCAATAATTTTTAACAAATTTTTTTAAAAAAACTGCCCTCAACCGAACAAATAAGGAGAGTTATTTTTTTTTCTTTTTTTTTACAACAAGAGGAGAGCTTTTCTTAGTTTTCTTGAAAATTAAACAGTTTTTCATAACAAAAAATATTTATCTCATGAAAAAAAATTATTATTTTAAAATTTAATAATAATTTTTATATAATTTTTTTTATTTTTCCTCATCTAAATAACTTATTTTTATCTCTGATGTTTTTTTTTTTTCCTGTAATTTCTTTATTGTGTATTTCATTCCTCCGGTAAAGAAAGTGTAAAGGAAAACTAGACTTGTTCGAATCTAATGTGAATAATTTGATAACACAGCGCAAGCAGAGGAGGGAGATTCTAGAGGAGGATCTACGCGGGATAATTCAGGAACGGTCAAATAATAAAAACATGGTTGTGTTCCTAAGAGTTGAGACTACTTCAAATGCAGATTTCCATCTAAATCAAAATCAATTGTACCAAGCGAGATTCTTGCAATGGAAAAAGGACAAGATCGGATACATATACTTGAAGTGAATCAAAGAGAATCTCTCTCTTCCGAATCCGAAGAAGGAGGCAAACAAGCACCGAGGAAGACATCATTTCCAACAGACACAAATGAAATGAATGGCTGCACAAACAAACAAAGAGAGAGAGAGAGAGAGAGAGAGAGAGAGACTAACCTGTTAATTGTTATGTTAAACTTAGCATCAAAGTTGAACGAACTTCTTGAATTGGATTGGATTGTAATAGCAAGCAGAGAGAAAACAGCAATGGAGATGGCGCAGGAGAACTAGTTTCAACGTTTATTAAGCCTATAGCTTGGGTTGCAATTTGGAGTTTGAGTTGTATATTTATATTATAATCAAGAGAACCATTAGACTCTAGAGTAAAATCGTAATAGGAGTCGCAAATTTTTCAATTTTCAAGTGTTATTTTATTTTATTTTTATATCTATTCCAGCTGGTAGCTGGCCCCACCAACAGTGCCGTCATGACTCCACACCTTACCAATTTATACACGACTCGACCAAAGTATGTATATACATACGCATCGGACAATACAATATATATACAATACTATATTCCCACCCAAAAAAATAAATATACAATTCTATATAGTATTTCCTTTCTATTTTTATTTTTTAAAACATACTGCATAGTTACTTGATTTGGAGAAGAGGAGTTCGGGGGACTAAAATAATAATAAAAAAGTAAGACAGAATAATAAAGGTTTTAATTTCAACATCAATTTGTTGTTCAAATTATTTTAAAAAAAATCATTTAATTCTAAGTTTTTAGACAATTTAATTTGATCATTAAAATTTTAAGTATGCATCAATTCAATCATATTTATCAAATTGGATTAATCTATTAAAATTACAAAATCCAATGATTTTCTTTTAAAAATAATGACAATTTTAAACCGGCATTCTATCTATTATTAACCCTGCCGCCTCCTCCACATCCTCGCCCGCTCCCTCCTCTCCCAATTCCATTATATGATTTTATTGGCACATTCAATTATTTAAAATCAAGTCCAATTTCTTTCATTTTATAAGCAAGATAAAGTCAAAATTTCACTAAAAATTAGCTCGTATCGGATTCTTCCTATCTCGAAGCAGGGTTGATTATGAAGCAGGGATGTTTGAGAATTATTTGTTTTTTAAATCAGTTTTGAGGGTTAATTTTTCTTATATAAATAAAAAATAATTTTTATTTCTAATAAATATTTTTATTTATGATTTCTTTAAATAATAATAAATTCACATAATCGTAATATGCTAACATTTTTTTTATAAATGTTACTATATATTTCTCTTAATTATAAAAAAAAAACTATTTTTCTTCCTTATTAAAATTACACCTCCCAATCATAAGCAAGTGTAAAACTTCACAAAACTTTTTGGTCGCATAAACAGTAGTTACATCCAGCTCGTTTAACTTATTAAAAAATGTTTCGTTTAATAAAAGAAGCAATTTTTATTATTTGATGTGTTTGTTTAATTTTTTTTCTCTTAAAAAAGTTTTTTAAGAAATGAAGAAAATCTGGTCAATTTCTTAAAAAACACTTTTTTAGAAAGAATAGTTTTTTTTTTACCTTTTGATGTGTTTGTTTAAATTATTTTTTACTTTATTTATATATTCTTTTGTTAAAAATAAAAAAAAGTATTTTAATTATAAATTATGATCATTATCACACTTTATTTTTTAAAAGATGTAAAATAAAAAGTATGGAAACTTTTATTGCAATAACAACTATAGAAAAAAACGATAAATATTTCCAAACCAGTGAATTCTTAACGGTAAGATTTAATGTATACACAAAAGATTTTTGTTGATTGTATTATTATAATTTTTACGTGGTTATTTTATATAATGAAAATGGTTGATTAATTAATAAGAGAAGAAAATTAGGACGTGAATCACGTGATGATGTTGGCAAGTGAAAAAAGAATTCAACCAAAGAAACAGAACAAAATGAAGCGCAATAATGACAAGTGAAAAACCTATAGTTCTAGAGACATTTCTTTTACTGAAGTTCACAATAATTAAAAGAGATACTTTAGATGTCTGTTGTGCTTTCCACAAAATATAAAAATATTATATGTATATGTGAAAATTGTACTTAACGAGTTAAGATGTACGAGAAAATAGGTCATAAATTAATAATATAAAGTAATTTTATATAATTATCAAATCATAATTTATAATATATAATAAATTTATTAATTTTATAATAATTATTTTAAAATTTATTTTAATAATAATTTTTTATTAGTTGATGACCGAATTTATTTTACACCTTCAATGATATATAGTTTACACAATTTTTTTATTAGTTGACGACACTATATTTTTATATTTGGTGATTGGTTGAGACTTTTTATTGGTTATATATTTTACATTTTATTAATATATCTTTCATATTATAAATTTAGTCCGTTATTATTAAGTAAAAATTTACATATAATGTAGGATATGCTATACGTTCATGTTAAACAATTTAAACTATTTTTACCCCTATTTTACATCTTCACATATAATTCAACATATTAAATTTAAAATAAAATAATATATACTCATACATTACTGAGTTGATGAGTGAAACTTATTGAAATTCTCAAAGTCTAGTAACAACAATTGGACACAAATTTAATGGATATTTATAAAATTAATTGTAATTAAATGATAGGATTTTTATTGTCAAATATGTTTAGATATGAATTTGTATTCCCGCCTAGAGAGTGCTAATAAAATGATTTTATAATACACTCTTTTTAACATATTTTTTATTAGCTAAATTTTATTATGACAAACAAAAATTATGTATAAGATTTATTAAAAAAGCGGGATTTATATAATTTAAAAAAAAATCAGACAATAATAAAAATATTTAAAAAAATGACTAATTTATTTTTTTTCTACTGATCTAACATAGACTTGCCATCCACAAAATTATCAATGTTTTAGAATTTTTTTCCTAATTAACCGGAAGGTTAAAAAAAATCTTTTTACTTAAAAGCAAGTAAATGGTTCACTGAATAAACATTGGAGTGATTGCACGTGGTCGTTGTTGTGAATTTATGGTTTCATTATTAAGATCTATGCAAAAGTAGTAAAGCAAGATAAAGCAAAGGAGGCCACATCTTTGTCTCAAAAAGAGAACGAGATCGTTTCCACGAGAAAAACGAAAGGAAAACAAGAATTGAAACTTAAAAAGCGATCCCTCGTGGGGTCATTTCTTTCTGGATTTGACTCATTAAAAGTTGAAAACAATATACTGTACTTTTTTTTATCTAGAAATAGATTAATTTACGAATTAATTTAGTTTTAAATTATTATTATTATTATTATTTATTTTACCCATTTTCTTATTTTATAATCATTAGAACCATTTTTGAAATTTATGAATCAAACAAAAAAGACTAAAGTCTTTATTATGAAAAAAAAAAACCACAATGGTATTGGTGGATGTCCTTTCTCTTGGCTGTTCCCAAAAGACTATTGTTTTCTGAATTGTCGGTATCATCAAACATCAATAGTTTGCTTAACAAGTCAGAAGATCGTGGACGCCATTCTCATATTCTGCTGATTCTCAATTACAATGACAATTTCTTTCCATGGTAATGCGTATGTAGTTTTATTAAGAGAAATTATGAAAATGAGTAAAAAGTATTTTCATTTGTGAAAGTTATAACTTTATATTAATTTAATCAGGACTACATGTCACTTTTTAATTTATTATGTTTTTTTATTTTTATTTTTATTTTGGTATATTAAGTTTTAAATGTTTTATTTTAATTATTTATATTTTAAAAGTTTAATTTAATCCTTTATTCTTTATTAAAATTGAATATCAATAAAAAAAGGTGATAAATTATTCATATTTTGATATTTTTAGAAAAGTATATATTATATCAATTTTGAATGAAGTATCAAATAAGTTTTTTAATATAAAATTTGGTAGATATAATTTATATGAAATAAATTTGTAATTTAATTGTATATTTTGGGAT
>PYAF01002010.1:496692-511815 GCA_007407185.1 Glycine tomentella | reverse complement strand
CTGTTCTGTGATAACCAAGCTGCTCTCCATATTGCAGCTAATCCAGTGTTTCATGAGCGCACCAAGCACATTGAACTTGATTGTCACTTTATTCGTGATCATATCCTTGATAATACCATATCCACAGCTTATGTGTGCTCAAGCTCTCAACTTGCAGACATATTCACGAAGGCATTGGGGAAACGACCTTTTCATCATATACTTTCCAAGTTGGGCATTTCATGTCTTCATGCTCCAACTTGAGGGGAAGTATTAGAGAATATACTATTAAGTCATAGTTTCTTACAGTAAATAGAATATTATTTGTTTTGATAATATTGGATAGGATATTAGTTGTAACCGTAGATAAGGTTTAGGAGTTTGTTATCTCATTCTTATCTTATCCTGCTTAGATCATGTAGTTATGTGTTATCCCATTCTTATCTTATCCTGCGTAGATCATGTAGTTATGTGTTATCATTTGTTATCTTTCCTTTACCTATTTAAAGGCTACCAATTAATGATACAAATGAGCTCTGGAAACTCAGATTTATTAACGTACAAGTCAGCAGTTTCTCGATCTATTTGTATAATTCGAAACAACCATTAATTTGCGCATTTCATCTCCTTCTTAAAATGACCCCATGCAATGTACCAAAAAAATGATCCCATGCTTAAATTTTTTATACACCGAGTGATACAAAAGATCAAGTATATATCTAGCCAGAAAAAAGTTGCATATACGGAACATCTCATATAAAAGAGTATCATATTTGTCATACATGCATTATAAGTAGGGGGGGAAAAAGGAAAATGGTGCCGTTTTCATAGTGATAATTCAGCATGAGTTCATAATTTGTTTTGTGTAAAGCGTTTGATGGAGTCGGCAGCGAAAGAGAAAACATTATTTTTTTAATGATGACGTGCAGTTTAAATTATTTTCTTAAATATTTTTTAATTTTGTTATTGTAAGGTGTTAATTTATAGTTATATTATTTTTCATAAAACTTAAGGAATGTAAAGATTAATTAAGGATATCCCTGGGAAAAATTATTCTTTGACCGTTTTTTCCCTCTTTAATTTAGAATATCCTGTAAACATTACTGACAAATAATGTTTCATTTACATATGATGTGTTCGCAGTTTTTTCTTGTTGTTGTTTTAATCAGAGTGTGTCTGTAGGGTTTTTTTTTTATTTTTTATACTTCATTAGAAAAGAAAAGACAAAACTACAGTGGAGTATACTGAGGGAAGGATTTTCCCAAAAGCAAAAAGGAAGTGACTGATAAGTGCCTACATGGCTACATTGGCTAAACAACGACCAACACCATTAGCTTCCTTGGGCACATATTGGATCGCAAATTCGCAATGTACCAAGCACGATTGTGTTTGTAGTTTAAAATCACATTTTTAAAAAACAAGATCAAGGTATTTAATTAATCATAACTTGAAATATACATGAGGGTATATAATGAATTTCTTTAAGATTAACATAAGCCGTGCCAACTCTAGCAAGAGAGTGAACTGTGGCATTGACTTGTCTCTTACAAACTTAACCGAATAGATGAGTTTCTGCATAAGAAAATTTTTACATTGAAGAATTATAGAATCACTTTTTGAAAAATCTACATCAAAACTGTTGATCCTATCTACAATCAAATTGCAGTCCAATTCAAAAATAACACTGGACATGCCCATATCCGAGAGCCATCTTATAGCCTTAAGGAGCCCCATAGCTTTACCTTTGGAAATTAAAAGTTTTAACTATTAATTTCCTAAATTCATATTCGATGCGTAAGTACGGTAAGCCATTACTTCTGGTGGTTTATGTCGCATCACTATTTTTGGTGCATAAAATCACTAAATGTCAATTATTCATAATTATCTTATTCTTATTAAAAAAAGTGGGTAACTTGCATTACCATAAGGACGAAAATTATTTCCTTCAATAACATTTTAATCCCACTTTTCTTATTTTTAATTTTCAATTAGATCTTTTTATTGTATAAAATCACTAAATGTCAATCAAACATGTTGCGATAATATCCATTAACATAGTTTTTCATAAAATATAATTCATGGAAATACAATATTAAACCTCGAAACCAACAATTTCTTATATTTTGTTTTCTTGTAGCAAAAAAGAGTTTTAGTTTTCCTTCATTTGGGCCTAATGGCAATAGGTCCATAAAAACATACAAGTTAGTAGTTACTACTACTTACTAGTTACACTATATACTAATTAGTTTTTTTTATAACCTTTGTTTATTAATGCTATTATTTTTTATTTTTTAATTATTATTTGAAATTAGAATTTAATTTATATGCATGGTTAGTTTATTTTTTTAAAAAAAATTGAGTTTAATATGCATAGGTTATCAATGTAAATATTTTGACTTAATTACATATTTTATCACATAGCTATTATCATTTTGTAAGTTTTACTATCCTATTTTATTAGTATTTTATCATCTTATTTTTTTATTATAAAAAATAGTTCATTTTATCAACCCATTAAATGTATAATGAAGTGCTAAGATGTATTAAAAAATGACGTTATTTAGTCACTAATACATGTGAAAGACTGTCAACAACATGATGTTAACATATGCAATCAAAATTTAATTAAAAAAGAATTTAAGGTTTAAGATTTAAATTTGTTTAAAAAATTAATCCCAGGCCTCATCTGGTCCAAAGATTACCATAATGGCTAATTTCTTTGGCTTTAAAAAAAAAAAACAAACATCGCATGTGTGTGCTTCGTTATTTAGACTATCCCCGGATTAGGTTAAGTGAAACTCAAACACCAAACACCCCCTTTCGTCATCATCAATACGCTAAGCCTTCTTCTGAATCTAAACACTAAACCCTCTCTGAACCCTAACCAAACCCTATCCCTCTTTCTCAGATTCATTCCCATCATGGCTCTCTCCAAAGCCACCTTCTTGACACACCTCAGAGCCCTTTCCAATTCTCACCGCCGCCCTCCCTCCTCCGTCTCCCTCCGCCTCCTTTCATTCTCCTCCCCGGAGGAGGCCGCCGCGGAGCGCCGCCGACGCAAGCGCCAGCTCCGCATGGAACCTCCCCTCTCCGCCCTAAACCGTACCCAAACCGCGCCGAAGCCCCAATCCTCACCCTACTACCTAAACCCTAACAACCCTAAACTCCCGGAACACGTGTCCTCCCTCACCGGCAACCGGCTGAACCTGCACAATCGAATCCTAACCCTAATCCGCGAGAACGACCTCGACGAGGCGGCGCTGTACACGCGCCACTCGATCTACTCCAACTGCCGCCCCACCATCTTCACGATCAACGCCGTCCTCGCCGCCCTACTCCGCCAGTCCCGCTACTCCGACCTCCTCTCCCTCCACCGCTTCATCACGCAGGCCGGCGTGGTCCCCAACATCATCACACACAACCTCGTATTCCAGACCTACCTCGATTGCCGCAAACCCGACACCGCCCTCGAACACTACAAACAGTTCCTCAACGACGCCCCCATGAACCCTTCCCCCACCACCTACCGTGTCCTCATCAAAGGGTTAATCGATAACAACAAACTCGAACGTGCAATGGAAATTAAAACAGAAATGGATTCCAGAGGGTTTGCCCCTGATCCTCTTGTTTACCATTACTTGATGTTGGGGCAGACTAGGGTTTCCGATGGGGATGGCGTTTTGAGGCTTTATGAGGAGCTGAGAGAGAGGTTGGGTGGGGTTGTGGAAGATGGGGTTGTGTTTGGGTGTCTGATGAAGGGGTATTTTCTTAAGGGGATGGAGAAGGAGGCAATGGAGTGTTACGAGGAGGTGTTGGGGAAGAAGAAGATGAGTGCTGTTGGGTATAATTCGGTGCTCGACGCACTTTCCAAGAACGGAAGGCTTGACGAGGCGTTGAGGCTTTTCGATAGGATGATGAAGGATTACGAGCCTCCAAAGAGGTTGAGTGTGAATTTGGGGAGCTTTAATGTGATTGTGGATGGGTATTGTGGGGAAGGGAGGTTTGAGGAGGCTATGGAGGTTTTTAGGAAAATGGGGGAGTATCGAGGGTGTAACCCGGATACGTTGTCGTTTAATAACTTGATTGAGAGGTTGTGTGACAATGGGAGGATTGTGGAGGCTGAGGAGGTTTATGGGGAGATGGAGGGGAAAGGGGTGAGTCCTGATGAATTTACTTATGGGTTGTTGATGGATGCTTGTTTCAGAGAGAATAGGGCTGATGACTCGGCTGCGTATTTTAGGAAAATGGTGGACTCTGGGTTGAGGCCTAACTTGGCTGTGTACAATAGGTTGGTTGATGGGTTGGTTAAGGTTGGGAAGATTGATGAGGCCAAGTGTTTCTTTGAGTTGATGGTGAAGAAGCTCAAGATGGATGTTGCTAGCTACCAGTTTATGATGAAGGTGCTGAGTGATGAGGGGCGATTGGATGAGATGCTTCAGATTGTTGATATGTTATTGGATGACAATGGGATTGATTTTGATGAGGAGTTCCAGGAGTTTGTTAAGGGGGAGTTGAGGAAAGAAGGGAGAGAAGAGGAGTTGACCAAACTGATGGAGGAGAAAGAAAGGCTGAAAGCTGAAGCTAAGGCGAAGGATATCGAGGCAGCTGAAGCTGCCAAAAGAAGTGCAAGAGCAGCAGTAGCTTCTTTGCTTCCATCCAAGTTGTTTGGGAACAAGGAAACGGATTCCGAATCTAAAACAGAGGGAGAAATTCAAGCTCTCGGTGAAGAAAGCACTAATGCCACTGCTTCTGAGGCAGAGTTGTCAGAGAAAACGACTGAAACTGAGGGTGATAGAGCAAGTGAACAGTTTACAGGTTGAAGTTGTTGCAACTTCTTGGTGCTTAGATGGGGAGATATAATAATAACTTCATGGTGCGTGGATGAGGAGGTATGACGTCTGTGTTTTCTTACCAAAATAGTTTTGAATCATCAACCTATGTTACCAACATTTTGAATCATTTTACATGTAATTAAATTTGTTGGAAAGGATTATGCAATTTATGGTTTTCCCATTTTACAGTTCCTTATTATTGTGGTGTTGGTCTAAACCTTCTTGAAACCCCCATTACTGGAGCAACAAGATCAGCCACTGGAACTATACATGTTTTATTTCTAAAAGGAATAGTGTCTCTCTGGGAGTTATGATGGAATTTCTTAACTTGCAAGTGAAGCAATATTGACATTGGGGTAGATGACAGGTTAGAAGAAAGGTGAAGCAACTTATTGTATTTTGTACACAGATTAGTTGTGAACAACATTGTGGTGCGTAAAAAGCATACTTCTTTTCACTGTTATGCTCCAATGACCTCCTGATTTCAACTTGGCCTTTAAGATGCGTGTACTCGTACACACACACTTCCAAACATTTAAATTTTGAACCAAATCCAAATACCAAGATGTTGAATCAACTTACAATTCGTTGTGGGTTTGGATGGATTTAGGTTTAGAGATTATTTTAGTACTCCATTGCAGATATAATTGATAGTTGTTATAATTGATTTAGGCATGTTATGGGAAAATTGGTGTTATAATAATCTATTTTGTTTCTATATCCAAAATAATCATTTTTATGGTAAAATTATATTAAAAAAAACACCTTTAGATTTGTACGTAAGAAAAAGTATTTGTTGAAAGAAATATATTTTTTGGATCAATTTTTGTATTTTGAAAGAATATTCATTTGCTATCAGAGATGAGAGAGATATCTTGGGTTGTTAGGGGGCTGTAGCTTAATTGATTCAGTAGAGCTTATGAGTTATGATAAACCCGTAGCTCAGTATTTTCATGGATAAGAAAAACACTTGGGTTTATTATAAAAAAAAGGTATGAAGTTATTTGTAATAAAATGCTAGAAAATAATCTATTAATTTTAATCATACCATCTAAATTTAAGTGAATAGATAATTAAATACAATAAAATAAAATGCAGCTATATGGGAAACGATAATATGCATCTGATTTGTGATGGAAATCGAGAACTTTAGTTAGATTCAAACCTTAAAAAGGAACCACCCATCTGGAAAGTGTATTCCAAAAGAGGGTGTAGCAAAACTGTCATACTCATGGACGGTCAATGGTGTATGATTAGAATGTGTAATAATAATTGTTAGCAGTTGAGGAAAAAGTTAGTAATTATATATTATTTGTTATATCTTATCTACTTTATTCCAAGTTTTTGTTTTTAAAAAACTATTTTCGATCAATAAATTTTGAAAAAGAATCTTTTATAAAAGTTAATTTTAACTTAGATTCCTTAATCAAGGTTTTAGGTTCAATTTCTGACTTAGACATGAAATGATAAGAGTTCCACTTTACCCAAAAAAATAAGCTGACCTGGGAATTACACCTACTGGTTATTAAAAAAAATTAATAGTTCTTAACTTCATTTCTTTTTTGTCTTTATTTAAATTCAAGATCATATTAATAAGTTAACTTTAAATTCATCAATTTTAAACAGTGTTTAGTTTTTAGCTTACAAGAGTCTTTCATTTATAAAATTCTACTATTAAAACTGTCTAAAACATGAATGAGTTGAGTGCTTGTAGAGCTTATTTAAATTGACTCTAGTTATTTTCATGTAACATGAACAATAAGAGTCCTTTCCTAATTCCTAGTCTAGGACCCGATATTATATTAGGCATTGTATAAGACCATTCTAAATGTCAAAACTCGTCGAATCTGCATTCTCAAAAACTTGAATTAAAAATCTAATTAAGCTAGAATAGCCATCAACTAGTTCTTTTTTCCATGTTTGGTGGTTATCTCTTTAGGAGTCTACTGCTCTATTGTGTGATTTATTAATAGTATTCACCAATCTATCAATGGTGCTTTTATTAACTAACTTAACTCGGGTGTTCAAACTTCAAAGCAAGGAATACGTATTCCAATTTCCAGTGTCAGAATTCCAATCAAGCAAATTTTGAAGGAAGAATATCTTGTTATACAGCTTATGAAATCTGAAAATTTCAGAGCCACCTTAGTGCCTTAATCCATTACAACATGCACAAAGTTGGTATAAATATATCTCAAAAGAGTGTCAGAAACACACATGATAAAAATTCCCCTTCAAATAACATGTCAACTACAGAGATTTGGCATGCACACCCCAGCTTCCGAATTCTGTTGTTCCTTCCATATTCTTCCTGTGACTCTGAGCTTCAGTTCCTTTCTATCCCCACCAGAGAAAAATAGGGCCATGTTTCTTTGAATAATGAGCCCATCATGGCTATCCCTAACCTTACGGTGACTATCCCGAACACTTCGTGGTGTACCCTCCCAAATGAGTTTCCTACCATTGGCCCCAACCTCTAGGCTATAGCTATAATTCCGAGCTTCATTCTCATCACCCATAAAACGAAGGAATGCCATGTATACAGGTGCCATGCCAAGCTGGAAAGCTTCAAAATGAAGGCAGAAATATTGGCCAAAACAATGAAATACCTACCAAACAAAAGAATCAGAGGCAGTGAGGAGTATAATTAAACTGAAAATAAGATTAAATGTTGCAGCTACAAAAGGGCAAAACTTAGTTAAGTTCTTTCAGAGTTGTTAGAGCTATGTTCTTTAATCAGAATTGAAGTTTCACTTTTAATGCGGATTATCGAAGTAAAGCTCCAATTCTGATCAGAGAATTACACAAATAACAACTAAAGAACTGTATCTAAGTTTTCTCCTTAAAATAAAGTTGTCCTTAGCCATCATCATTCTTCAACAAGGGCCAAATTTAACTAATCCAATGAGACACAAATATGGTTGAACCATGTAAAACAGCAATACAAGGGAGTGACAAAATAATTGTCATGAGCATTTAAAGCATTTTTCCATAGCATCAGTTCCTTATATCTTCTCACAACAGACCACCTATATATGTTTGATGAGAAAATAAGTGGCAGTGATGAATATCAGAAATTGTATCCCCATGTACAATTTTTGAACAGCAAATATATGTGACAAAGGGAAACAATCTCCTCCTCCACACTCTTCCAGGATTTCAAAAAATGAATGAAAAAACAGATAAAAAGATGTGATAGACTTACTGTGAGCATCCAGGTTGCATTCTCTACTTCACGGGGATTTGATTTCACATAACGATGGTTGAATGTGCATCCTGTGTGCATGTCCACTTTATGGTCATCCCTCAAATGAGCAACAAGGAAAGGAATATCCCCGACAACAGAACACTCCGATCCAGCATAAGGACAACTATATGGTCTAAAATTACATACTGTCTCATGCTTGAGCTTGCTGTAGTATGGAAAGATTTCTGGACATCCAAGGGAGTAGTACTTGCAAGGTAACTCAAGTGATTCAGCCACCTTCTCCAGTGCCAGACACCTAATATCTCCAAGCTCTTGTCTACAAGTGGGACATCGGTTGTGCACCCTTGTTTTACACGTGGAACACAGTGTGTGGCCGTTGTGACACTGCAAAGAAACTTGTTGTTACATTTTCTCCCCCTTCTTGACATATATACAATACACACTTTGCAGTTTCAATCATGACAAGATCAACTTTTGCACAACTTGAATGAAAAAACTAAGACAAGAATTGCAGACTCAATGATTGGCTAAAGTATCAACTGTGGAAAGAAATTTTGGGCTATAGCTCTCCATAGGCCCAATGCTTAAAAATTCACTAGCTTCAGTTTGTATGTCTTTAGTTATTTAAACATGCACACAAATATTGACTATTGAGCAGTGAAAGGACCAAGACATTAAATCTACTTGTATCTATTTCCTGTTCCAGGACAAGTTGTTGTTTCTCCTTTTCTTAGCAACATTCTACCAACACAAAGATATATCGAATTAACCACTTTCAACATTATCAATAAATTTCAACCAAGACAACGCATCTAGCCATGACACTGGCATGACAATGTTCTGCATTCTGAACACAACAACATCCTGCAACTCTGTAACATATCCAACCTGAAGCATTTTTCACAGGATATATGTATTAAAAGAAGACTTGTTACAATTTTGGGTCTTGCTCTCACGAGAAACCAATGATCATGCTGCAAAGATCATCACTTCTTTTTAACTAACTCATAAAAAGCCAAATACATGGCTCAAAGCTTCAAACCAAAATATGTTAACTATCCTAAAATCAACCTTCTCTCAAATGAAAAAACATGTCTATAAATTGAAACAATGAAAACTAATTTGTAATTGGTAAGCACTAAGCAGAAAAAGGAAGTGTTAAACAGCACCATGAAGCTCTCTGGGGCAAAATACATACAATGATACAACCAAGACAAGATTAAAATTAGACAACATAGCAAATCCCTCTACCAGACACAAGGATACTATGAATTGCAAGTAAAGCCATCATAATTCCACAATCATCATTGAAGACTCTCATAAATTCTAGTCAAAACCTCAAAAACCAAATCTAGGTTGTCCTTATCTCCCTACCCCCTAGAAAAAGTCAACAAAAACTCAACCTTTCAAACCAAATCCACTCAACTCAAATCCCTTCCTAAGAGCAATCAAACTCATAAAAAAGACCTAAAATCACGAGATGTTAAAAAATTGGTGAAAAAGAACACACACCTGATGAATTGGAGGGTACATTGAATTAGTACAAACAGGGCATTCCAGCAACTCATGGACGCTTGTTGCCGGAGCAATTGCGTTGGGACCCACAGAATTGATGTTACTAGTGCCTCCATTGCGAAGCTTTGTGGAAGAAAACTCAGAGTGATGATGATGGTTGGCGTGGATCTCATCCTCATCCATGCCGTCCGAGGATGACACACACTCAACGCTTTCCAAATCCATCAACTCACCAAACCCAAAACCCCTTCCCCTTCCTTCCACCACTGAAGGTAATAAAAACACGAAAAGAGAAACACCCACTTATCAAAATCCGAAATTTCACCGAATTAATTATCTGGGTATTCCCCCCTTTTTTCTCAATCTCCTTCCTTCAATTCCGTTTGTTCTTCTCTCACTTTTTGGGGGAAAAAAAAGAACAAGAGAGAGAGAGAGAGAGAGAGAGAGAATAGGAGAAGAAAGATGGGGATGGACGTGGAGCGATGAATTGGATGAATGGGAGGGTTCATATAAAACCAAACTCCGTTCTGGTGAAGAACAGGTTCTTTTCTTCGTTGTCTCTCTCTCTCTCTCTTCCGAGGTTTAGATGGTGTCGTGCGGTGAAGAGAGAGAAAGAGGAAGAGGACCGTTAATTTCAGAAAATTAGATGGTTGTTGGGTCGATCCAACGGTAATTAAAATTCTTCTAATTTGTTTACAAAATAAAATAAGTTCACGTAATAATTGTTATTAGTAGTTAGTATTTTGTTAGGTCACATGTTTGTTTTAAGAAAACAAGATAACTGACTCCCGTTTACTACAAATAATTTTTCAATTTCTACTGAATAACGTGTTTTTAGTTCCTCTAATGTTTAAATGTTTATTCCTATTTCAAATTTAAAAACATAGTGGATACCAATTATTGCAAATTTGATGTGAAAACTTGGTATGCAATGGAAGAACTGAATTGGGTTTTCCACTTGACATTTTTTTTTCCACACTAAACTTTACTTAAAAACATAATAACAATGATATACAATGGAGGCTACCATTATCCTTTTTCATTGAAAAGGAAAATAAATAAAAAAGTTATTTGATTTGGAGGTTTTTTTAATATTTTTAATTAGAAGCAATGATCATTATGCTGGTGGTCTACTCGATTATATGTGCATTTCTTCTAAAGTAAGTATAGGAGTACGTACCTAAAAAATAAGATAAGGTTAAGAAACAAAAACAAAACGAAAATATTGTCGTTAAGTTACACCTAATCAAAGTTATTTTACAATGCATTTAACAGTTGCGGGTTAATTAATAGCATAATTTGTGGTGTTAATAAATATGAACTGTGAGAAATCATGTTAAAATGGAAGAAGAGCCAGACGGGATATCTTATTCGTGTCGATGCAAAGCCATAATCACAGGGAAAAGATCCAACGCAGTAATCACTAACATAGAAGTTGACACAATGAAAATGAAGTAGATTTAGTTCTCATTTTCTGCACCCTCACCTCACCCAACACAACTTTTTAGAGATCTTTTTTTATATAGTATTAAGTAAATTGTGAGAGATAGAGCAGAGACTTTGGCACGAATGAATGATGATGAAGGTTATAGGTTTTGGTACAGTTTCACAACTTGATTTTCGGTGCACGTGGCTTGGCTTGCTTTGGTGTTATATTTGATGATTGATATTGCGATAGCAAATAATACCAAATCATAAATGTAATAAATATGCTAGGCGCACAAAGCTGACAAAATTAAAGTAAGGGCATAATTAAAGAATGAAAATAGTTGTAAGAAAATGGTAATAGAAGTGTGAATTATACTCCTATTTTTCTTAGAGATGCTGACTAACACTTCTCTTTATTCTTATTTTAAAATATATTTGTTCTTTGAGAAATTAATATACGTTACACTTTGTGATCTTTTAATATTTTAGAAGGCAAGGTAAATTTAGATATTTTATTATTGACTTTTAAATTTCATTTAAAGCCTTTTATTTCTTCTTTAAAGGGCACAAAATCAAAAATGAAATTATAAAATTAACTATTAGTCGTATTGAGAATTACCAAGAGAAAGAAAAAATCTCAATGATAATCAATAATAAGGAATTTTGAAATGAACTCATATAACACATAAACACTTATTTTTGGAAGGAGAATGCATACTTTCAAATAAGATGGGAGAGGATTGCAATTTAAATATTTCTCCAAGGAGCAGACACAAATGCAAATTAATGTGAATTAATATACATAGGTAACATTCTTTAATTCAAATATTTAAAGAATAACGCTACAGATAGAGCTATTAGTTATACTCACCATATGGAACTTTATTATTTGTAGAATAGTCTGGCTAAGGATTTTTTATGTTTTAAAAAAACTCGTATGTGGTGAAAAGTACTTTATCTTATATAAGTTGTCTTCTAAGACAATTCACATTCTTTTTCAAAAAATATTAGTAATTAAAAAAATTATGATAAGTATTTTTAAAAAAGCCATCCTTGTTAAAAAAAATAAATGTAATTATAAATTATAAATTTATTAAATATTTAGATAAGACACTAATACATAATTAAAATATTTAATACTTAACTTTCCAAAATAAATACTTTTTTATTTTCTAAAATAACAAACATTCATTTAAAAAAAAAAATTAAAAACAAAACAGACATATCATGAAACAAGAAATAACACGTTACTTTTGACAAGGCTAGTGATTGATTGTTCCAACTTTCAACTTTCAAATGCAAATAGAAAGTTCGTGTATATTATATAAAATACTAATAATCGGCGCTTGTCAATTGAATCATTCCAACTAAGCCACCAAACTCTGTAACTAGTTTCTGCACGTTGAGGATCACCACTTATTTTATGCAGCAAGAGCTGTACCTGTGTTAAAACAAATTATGAATTTTCTAACACTCACCAATGAAATGTTCAATAAAGCTTGCAATTATAATGTTTTATTCAACCAATCGGATGTTGTTCTACTCAAAAGTTCAGTTGAATGGCCAAAGTCAGGAACAAAAACAAGAATGAATCTGGATCATTTAACGATACACATTTTCGGTTCCTTCAATAATTCCACTCAAAATTTACATAACGAATCAGGTACAGTACACTTATAAGTATGTGGCATTTAGTTTACCTCACTATGATTTGTGCAAGCAAATCCACGGAGTTTACCGTGGAGACTACATTGATGGTACATTGATTTCAGCCCAAGCCACATGGAGCCATCTGGTTCTAACCCTTGTATATTATTCAACAAATGTATCAACTATATGTACAAAGATAACTATAATATATATTTGCACATGTTACATGCTGGCAACAATGGAAGGAAGTTCTGTATCGGCTTCATTATCTGCAGCTGATGCCTCCATGGTCTATGAGCACAAACAAAAGCATGATTAGGAATTGATTTGATAGAAGCAGAAAGAAAATCCATGTATCACAAATTATTATACACACCTCTGAATCATTTTTCTGCTCCGAAAGATATTGATCCAATGCACCCTTACCATAAAGGATTTTAGCCCCTCTCCCACGCCCCTCACCTCCAACGGCCTCTTCATCAACAACAACAGCATCTATAACATCACCGTCTGTTCTAATATCAGGAATCTGCACAAAAAGTTCAACAAGCTAAGCTAAATAATCTACACATTTCATGATGTAGTACAATCCAATACATCCAATTCCTAATGAACAGAAAAAGATCATGGTTTAGGAGGTACTTGTTTAAGTTTCAAAAGTCGACTATTCTCTCTGTGTTCTCTAAGTAATATTAATAATAATAACAGACGTTAACTAATAACTATCATGTAGGTGGATGCCAAGACCCAAAGCTTAAAAGATTGCCCAGGGTCACTAAGTTTTACTGTCTTTAATGTTATGCACCCTCTCTGATCCTATAAGACACCTGCATGCCATGTCATTCACTATGAACAAATTATCTATCCAAAAGAAAATTTATAGGATACCTCATACATGGCATCTACCAACACATTTTCTAGTATCGATCGTAATCCCCGAGCACCAGTATTTTTAGATATTGCCTTTCTGGCAATTGATCTTAGAGCGTTTTCTGTATAATGTAGCTTTACCTGAAAAAAAATTACATCAAATTGTTGTTAGAGCAGCCATTTCAATCCCAACGAAGCCTATTATAGCCATTCAAAATCCAATCAAGCAACTGATTCCCCTATTCTTTAAAAATACAATGAACAAACAAGCAGTAATTTATAAGTGGAAAGGCCTATAAACTTAATGCGTTAAGGTTTTGCATCAAGATGCAGTATCACACCAACTATTGTATCTTCTCATGGTTAAACCATTGGAGAGAAAACGTGTTATCTGTAAAATATACAGGGAAATAAAAGGAGGCTGGTAAAGTTTTACCCCATTCATTTGGAACATCTTCTTGTATTGCTTCCCTAGAGCATTCTTTGGTTCTGAGAGGACCTATAGAAAGTTAAAATCATTAATGGCATTAGGTAGCAAGAAAAATGACCTTGTAAAGTTTAAAAACAAAGCACTATTAAAGATATATTTTTAAGTAAATCACATTCAAAATAATACTAGATAAGTCAATACTTTGGCTCATGAGAAAGCCAGTCCTTCTGACTTTCTCATCGTTTCTCGTTCAATTATTTAATCAATCAATAGATACCTAATCCACTACATAGAGGCATCATTCAGTTGTTAGCACAGCCAAATGAGAAAAGCATTACAGATAAATTTTTTTCTGAGCAACCAAGCTGAATTGTTACACACATGAAGTCTACCTGAATTAGTTGATTTTCAGTTAAAGCTGACAAACTGACAAGGATAGGAAACCTCCCAACAAATTCAGGTATTAAACCATATGCAATAACATCACTACTTTCAACCTGCAAAATAAAAATTTAAACAAATGTAAATATCCAAGTTGAATCTAGTTGGGTTAGTAAAAGCCGCTATCCTTACAAGATCTGCCTCATGAAACTTACAGTTTCCAATAATGATGATGCCACAGCAGCTTCTGTGACTTTACCAGTCCTCATGCTTGCACGTATAGGTGCCCCAAATCCAATAGAAGAATCATGACGCCTGAAAAGGAATGAAAAGTTACTAGTTACATATATAAACACCACAGACTCCATAATATTAATATCACTACTATTAAATTTTCAGGATTTGTGCAACCTTTCTGAGATTGTTTTCTCTAAGTCAACAAAGGCTCCTCCACAAATGAAAAGTATATTCTTTGTGTCAATCTGTGAAGAGACACAGATAGCACAACAGTTATAAATAAAATCAAAACAACAGATGTCTCTTATGTAACAGGATACCAAAAATGAAATTCAACCAAGCCAGGGTGCAATCAGAGCATATATACATAAACATGTAAACAAACTGGAGAATGAGAACAAGAAACTTCAGTTAAGCTCTCTCAAAGGTTTAAAACAAAGAACACTCTTAAATATTGAAATGTGATTGCACCCATGTACCAGCACCATAAATATATCTGATAGTCCCTACAAGCATATAAATACCTGAAATTGTAAGGCACCAAAGACTATGTACACATACCTGAATATTGTCACCTCTAGGATGCTTTCGGG
>PYAF01002010.1:460422-496592 GCA_007407185.1 Glycine tomentella | reverse complement strand
AAAAAAAAAAAAAAAAAAAAAAAAAAAAAAAAAAAAAAAAAAAAAAAAAAAAAACCATAAATGATATTTGCTCTTCATTAATAGATGATTTTTTTAAAAAAAGGAACAAAAGATCATGTACACAAAAGAGAAACAACATTAAACAAATAAATTTTTTAAAGTTTTATTGCATCCTAAATTGCAAATGACTACATTTGACATATGCACCTCAATTTTCAGTCTATACATATAGTAAGCTGCAATGTAATATGAATAACATCAACAGTTCTACATTAACCTTATAACCAAAATCGTGATGCTTAAATAAACAGATAAAACTAGTGCACCACCCTTCAGAATCCTGTGGTGACCAGAAACAATATTACTGAACTGACATTTTACTTTGTTGTCATCAGAATACCTGCTTTGTGATTGCAAGCAACCATATAAAAGCTTACAACATTGGTTCTGTAAATACACCTTACAGAACACGATTATAAATATTTTCATTATAAGTATCTTTTTGTCCACCTGCCAAACAGACAAAAAATCCTTAAAATGCACAACAAATGTACCTTGCAAATGAAGAATGGAGTCATCTAATTTGCTTTTTTCAGAGTTCAAATGATATAGGTTGTTCTCATGCTGCTTAATTTTCATCCCTAACATGCGTAGATCATCTTCCAGTTTCTGCAAGTATTACACAGGAATGATGTAAGTTTGTAAAAAGCATCATCACTCAATTGAAACCTAGAAACTTAACAGAACAATGCATCTGCCATAAAATGAGATAATACAACATGTGATCACACAAAGAAGTATGATGAAATTATTTTAGTAACAAGCAATTAGTATAGGAAAGCCACCTGGGAATGTCGGAAGCTGGATTGTACTTGTAGCATTTCTCCATTTTGCATATTTTCCTTTGCATCAACAGTGCCTTCATTCAAATCCACTGGCACCAGTGCTGAAGAAGCTCCTTGGATGGATAGTGGATTTGTATGGAGGGAATGCTGCACAAATGGAGCTTATTGACCTTCATAAATACAGATAATGCTTGCACACATGTAAAAGTAAACAAATGAGCAATAGTCCAGTACTTGATTAGAGAGGGGCTGGGGAGTTCAACCGCATAGAAAAAATATAGGTGTATGTGTGTAAGAGAGTTTCAAAATAATGAAAGGTTGTTCTGTCCATGGTTTTAATTAGCGGTCCACAACCACAATTGCGGCCGCAATGTCAAGGTACTTTGAATCACCGCAACCACAATTGTGGTTGCATCAGCCGCATATTCCCGCAATTACCCGCAATATAAAGATTTTCTGACTTGCCACAATGCAACAGCAACCACAACTGCGACTGCAATTTAAAACCCAGGTGTGTCCTTTCATGAAAATATGTGTCTCTTCATGAAAAAATGCAAGTATGAATTATGAAAGGTGTTCTTTCAAAATTAAGTGTCAATAATCTATTCATGAAAAGATGCAAAATATAAAAGATTGTGTTCTTTCATGAAAGTATATGCTTCTTTGAACAGTTGTTTCTCCTCACCAAAAGGAATGAGTAGATCTATAAGAGAATCCACTTTACTTGTAGATTAGAACATGAAATTGCATAGTTTTTACACTCCCCATATGACTTCTATTCTTTCCTTGTGCGTAGAGAATTAAGAAAACATATTATTATGTAAAATAGCAGTGTCTATAGCCTTGATTTTGGGTGTGCAATACTGCAAACCAAATCAAGGAAACTCCGTTGTGTCCAAGAGGGCATTCATGGTTACATCTTTTGCATCTTGTTTACACAAACTAGTGGAGGAAAATCAAACATAAACACATTAGTGTATACACATGCCTTGGAGTCCTGCACTCTCTATCTTCTTTGTTGCAAAATCATCACCACAAACAATGTGTGTTACATAATTGGATATAGAAGTACAAAGCAATGCAAGTGCTATTTCCTCAGAGGCAACAAATTTCGAATAAATGTAGGGCATTTAACCCAAATTACATGAGGCAACCATTTCTTCTTATTCTAAAATTTTTACTTGCTATCATGAAGAGCGGGTAGGAAAAATGATAACGACTAACCAAAATCATGTTGGGTTTCAATTTCAAATGAAGGTAAAGGGGAGAAAAATAACTTCCACTATGAACGTCATACCATACCGCAGAGCAAAGTCAATGTGAGTGGGAAAAAATGCAGGCTGTGAGAGTATGAGGAATTTAATTTTCTGGATTTGTTAGTATAGGAGAAGAATGATTATAATGATTAAAGACCCTAAAAAAAATAGAAGAGAGTGATTAGTAGAATTCAAATCGCAAGCTGCAGAACAAAAGTCTCGGATCAATAATGATCTAAACCCTTGGAAAAGCTCAGAGTGTTGAAAACATGCGATTTGTCCTCCTAAGAAAAATAAAGAGAAAACACAGTGGTTTAAATTTGCATGGGAGAGGAAAAATTGGAGGAGAATGCAGAGAGATAGAGACCTTGTCCTTGTTGATGGCAGTGGGAGTGGGCGGTTGAAACATGAGTGAGTGAGTGAGTGAGTGAGTGAGTGAGTGCAGAGTGCAGAGTGCAGAATAGAATGTGAAAGGAAGGAAGAGGGGAAACACAAGAGCAACAGAATCTATGTTTTTCTTTCTCCTTCTCCTATGCTTTCTCAATTCAGTTCTACCAGCCACCACTCATGTAATGAACTACCTCCCCTGTTTTATTCCAAGCTCCAACTCCAAATACTAATATTCAATTCCATCCATTAATTACTTATAAAGAATTATGAGTGAGTTTGTTTTTTTTTTAGAAGAAGGTGAATTTGTTTAAACTTTAAAAAATTAGAATATTTTTTTTATATAAGTATTTTATTTTAGAAGAAGATATAATTTATTTCTTAAAAAAAATAAAATATTTTGTTTATAAAAGATAGTTCAGACAAAATACACTAAAAAATAAAATTAAAATTACTTGTTTTATTAGAATAAGTGTTTCTTTTAATAAATAAGTTTAAACAAATTCATCATCCTTAACTTACACGACAAATTCTTACAAATTCACGTCCTATTTATTTATTTATTTATCAATTAATATTAATGTAGTAGTAACATTTAATATTGATATAAAAATATTAAAAAAATGCTGATATAAAAACATTAATATAAAATTTATTTGTTTGTTTGCCTGAAGAAAAAAATCCATACAACATTTAATGCTATTAATTTTAAAATTCATACAAATATGAAAATAAATAAAATTTTATATTATATGACATATTTTTGTTATTAAATTAAATTTTTTAAAATAAAAAATTAAATATATATTAACATAACATATATAAATTGATGATGTACAATATAAATATATAGTCTATATATGCAAGTAAATAAGACTTGAAAAATCTTAATATTATATTTTTTTATCATGTTATTAGTATGGATAATTATGTATTTTTTATTTATAAGACTTGAATTTGGGATATAATATTTTTCTTGTATAATAACACACAAATTTGTTATTTCATGAGATAAAAAATTTATTTAATTAAGATTTTAAAAATTAATTTATAAATATTTTGTTTAACGTATATAATATAATAAAAATTATATATAAAATAATAATAATAAATCTATTCGTTCTTATTCCTAATTATTATCTTAAGTAAATTATTTGTAATTATTGCTTTTGATAAAAAAAATACTTATAAGTAACCAAATTAAATTTGTCAAAAAAAGTAACCAGATTAAATTGCATATTAACACAATATTAAAAAAATTAAAATGTTGTTATATGTCAACAAGTAATTTCAGCTAATCATTTTTTATTTATGTTACTTTTATTGTATGCAAGTAATATAGTTTTATGACAAAAAAAAAAAAAAGACTAGTTTGATGACTCATGTTATGCTGGACAAATTGTTGTACTAATTGATATAAATTTGTAATTAAGTATATAACATAGAATAAATTTTAAAAAAAAAAAAAACAATTTTGTGGTTCTTGATTTGATTTTGTTTTTTTGTTTTTTGATGTTAACGGTGATTCTTGACCATCTTGGGAATAAAAGGATTCAAAATGTAGGAGACCCTCCTTGGATTTCAAGCGGGCAATGACCCCAATTTGTGGTTGAACGAAGCCAATTTTACCACCTGAGAATCAATGTCGGCGATGGAATGGAGGTCAACATGGCTTTCGATGGTGCCGGGCAGTTTGATGGGAAGAAGAGGAAGAAACAATTGTGGGGTGTGTAAACAAGGTTAAAATAGTATACTTAGTTATAAAAACCTTAATGAGAAGAAAGGCAGTTAATTTAGAAAACAGGGAGGTGTATTTGGCAAGAGCCCTTGGGATAATGATCATGGTTTTTGGGCGAGAAGAGAAGGGAAGAAAAAGATTAAGAACAAATTTGTGGAATGAAGTTTTCTTCCTGCACTCCCTTTTGCTTCATGCATCTCCCACATATGTGAATGGACAAAACTACCCCTCACCAGAATGCTCCCCCACACCAACCCCCTCCACCACCACCCTCCCCTCCGATGAAGTCTTTGTCCATGGTGAAACCACAATCACCAACATAAAACAAATTTAACGCACAAAGAAACCATTCACAATAGAAAAGGTGACAATGTGGCTTGATGGGGAGATCTATACATAGAAGTGCACATGTTGGTTCGTTTTCTTCACCTATGATGATGGTTGGGGGTGCGGTGTGGCGCAAAAGATGACAAGATGGTGTAATGTGGATGATGGGTGGTCGATTGGTAGTGCAATGCGACGCTAATGATGTTGTCCCTTCTGCAATGTCGAGAAAAAGGTTTGGTGTGAGGTCCTAAGAAGCATGCAAGCAAACCACTACGAGGAGGAGGTTGAACATTTATCTTTTCCCGACACCTTTCCATAATAGTCTTTCCAAAAGTATAAAAAATAGACTTTCAGAAAAGTTTTTCAAGAAATGAAAAAAAATAATGTGTTTCAAAAGGGCCTTTCCAGAAGTATATTTTCATACTTCTAGAAAGCCTGTTTTGGAAGTAAATTTCTATACTTTCATAAAGGTCTTTCTAGAAATATAAAAAAAAAAATAGTGTATTTTGGAAAGACCTTTTCAAAAGTATATTTTTATACTTCTAAAAAGACTATTTCAAAAGTAAATTTTTATACTTTTGGAAAAAAAAATCTTTATGGAAATGTAAAATAATTTGTGTATTTTGGAAATGCCTTTCCCGAAGCATATTTTTATGCTTATGGAAATACTGTTTCAAAAGTAAATTTCTATACTTTTGGAGAGGCCTTTTTGGAAGCTTTAAAAAAAATAGTATGTTTTGTAAAGGCCTTTCCAAAATTGGGTCAAGTTTTGTACCTTGGTTTCGTTTTAAACTTTGTCTACGCTTTTTTTTATGCATAAGGATCGTCGACGTTGGTGTTAGGCAGTTGCGGCAGCGGTGTTTGGGTCAATCATTTGTATTGGCCATTGGGTGGAGGTGGGAATTGCTTTGTAGAGGTAGGGGTATTTGAATCTGTTCAGGTCTTTTGGGAGGTGCAGCAAGCAATTTCCTTTTTGCTGATAGATTGGGCTTTGGACGGGATGCGGTCCATCTCATAGAAAGGAGAGAATAACTCATTTGAACGTCAACAACGTTAATTCATATTTTTTAATCGACCGAAAACATTAATTCAATCTTCTAATCGAATACTGACCTACTTTTGTGTAGAGGACTAACCTACTTACTTAGTTGAATTTAATCCAAAATACATAAAAAAATAAAGTCATTAATTAATAAATCAACAAAAAAAAAAAAGATGAAAAGTGTGTCTCACCAACTTATTCGTTTAAGTTACGACCATCTCAAATGCATGAAAAAAGAGGGCACATAAATAAGACTTCCGGTCTTCCCAATGCATATCTTTTATTATCTTGTTCTCTTTCAACGCCATCAAGCAAACAATAAGCAATATCTTCCAAGGCCAAAGCCTTTCATGTTTTTTTTTTTTTTTTCTATCTCCCGTAACCGGAGAGGTCCAGAACTACCCATAAAGCGCATGTAGCAATAATAAAGTTACTTTCGCATCACACCTCAACAAGCGAAAAAGATACAGTTATTTACTTGTTGTGTTGAACTGTTTCATTGGCCGAATATGGTGATATACATATTTTGAAGTTTGTAGCAGCCAAAGAACAGCGAATTCTACTACAGCGATAATATGTTAAATTGTAATATCTATTATGATTTATAATTAATTCAGTGTAAAAATTCCTTACACGATCATGGTACAGAAAATTGGAAAAAAAATAATATAATATTTTTTTAATAAAAAATTATCAATTTAAGATTATTTTAAAACTATTTACTAATATGGAACAGTTAAACACGCCTAAATTGGACGTGACTGAACACGTCTAATTTGGACAAGGGGTAACACGTCCAAATTAGGCGTGTTCATTTACGCTTAATTTGGACGTGTTTGACAGCCTCATATTTGTCAAAATTTTTAACCTTTTTATCATATTTACCATTTCATTTTCTCTCTAAAAGCTTTTAAATTTTTTCTCTAGAGTTTGTGAGTGGGGAGCCAATCGAAATAAGTTGGGACATGTGTCACTGATGTATGTTTTTGCTGCATGAATTGGTAGTGATGTTGATTACATAAATTTCAAATGGTCATAACTTTTGATGAAAACGTCCAATGGAGGCATACAATATATCAAAACGCTCGAAATTAAGAGAAGAAGGTCTTGGCAAATATCCAAAGAGCATTTGGTCAACTGTTTTTTCCAAGAAACGCCTCTAAGTTGGTGAAAATTAGGATTTAGGATTCAATCATCCAAAAATTTCCTTTTTTCCACTGTTTAATTAGTTAATTTAATGCTATTTTTTATTTTTTAATTATTTCTCTTAATTTCGAGAGTTTTGACATATCGTACGTCTCGATCAGACATTTCTATCAAAATCAATTTCCAAAATTCTATCGTACGCTAGTTTTTGAACCACTACACTGAACTAGTTCAGTTCCTAAACTAGTTTACTTAGCAAAATCAATTTTTGAACTAGTTCAACAAAAATCACACAATCATACTAACGCTATTTCAAATTCACGCAATCAATTTTTGACATATATAGGACTCAAACAAGCCCAATTTAGGCGTGACTAAGCACGCCTAATTTGGGCATGACATAGGAGGATAACACACCTAAATTGGACGTGACATCCCCCTGTGTCACGCCCAAATTAAGCTCGTTCAGTCTCGTCCAATTTGAACGTGTTTGACTGTCTCATACTAGTAAATAATTTCAAAACAATCTTATTAGTAATTTTTTATTAAAAAAGTATTATATTAATTTTTTGCCACAGAAAATTAGAAATTAAACTCATGACAAATTTACTTTTATTTTATTATTTTTTATAATTAAATCCTATATACACAATATGTTAAGTGAGAAGAGGACGTAACATCCTTTGGTTGTCTTGTCAGCGTCCCTCGACTGTCCTGAGTGAAAACGAAAGTGCATATGAAAGCTCCATGATCTATGAGAGGAAGATCATCTGTTTGTTTTCTCTAATTAATTTGGGAAGAAAGAAATTGGCTATTCTTTCATGACATAAAACCTTTACAAAATAGAGAGGGTATAAGAGGAATATAATGTTCTTTATGAACAAAAAATTATATGACAAGATATATTGAAAGTCTATAATGCTGATCAAGTAATCATTGGGTTGAAGTTACGTACGTATCTACCTCAATTGATTAAGACATCGTCACAATTTTTTGGGACCATTATTACCATATGCACTAGTAATTTGTGGTACTCATGCACAAAAAAAGATCCATAACTCACAATCAAATTAGCCATTCTAAAAGGGCACTATCTCATTAGGTTAATTATATACTAAATGTTAAGTCTGGATAATGAAGTAAAATGGGGTTAAAAAAACACTAGCAGATATGTAGCCTGTTACAAAAGTCTGTTAACATACTTAGAGTTACAGTATTTTAGGCCTTGATTGTTAAATGATGTAAAAAAAATTGACATACCATGATTGTGTGTTTGGGGTGCGTCTATTACGCATGTCTCCTCCAAGCATTTCTTCCCCTAAAACCATTCAGAACGTAGAGAGAGAATTTATATGCACATTGGATAATCATAATCAAACATGCTCTCATCTCCCTCTTGTGACTAACTAAGAAGCAACAATGACTCACTTTTATTAGTGTTATTGTTTCGACCTCAGTACATAGTTAAGATCACGTGATCTGAAGTAATGTGCACTGTGTGTCTGAAGTAATGTCCTTGTGATGTTTCGTGAATTGTCAAGATTATATCCTAAAAAATATTTCAATAGATTAAGAAAAAAATGTTTTAAAATTATTCTTAACTTTTACTTTGAATTCCAAGGTAAGATTTTTTTTTTCATACCATAAAAGAACCCAGAAAAAATTACTACTGTTATATTCGGTTTTCATTTATTTTCACCTACTAGGTCGTCATATATATCCATAATCCTTCAATGACCACTTTTAAGCCCCTAATCTCTGTCTCCTTTCTTACTAATCAAATGGGAAAAATAGTTTTCATTTGCATTTTAATATGTGTGGTTTGGCAGATTTTTTTATTAAATTGAGTGGGACCAATTGTTGAAGATGCAGAAAGAATGGACAAGCCAGCGTATATGACGTGCGATCAAGGGTTCAAGCTCGTGACTCGTGACTCGTGACCTACTTGTGAGTCACATGAAGAACTTCGCAGATAAAATATAGTTTCATTTTTCTTTGCCTATATATTAATATAGTTGCGATATTCTGTTTCTACCTCATTACAGGGCATCGAGCTCTTAACTAAATATTTGATGGCTATAAAAAAAACTAAATGGACGAGGTTTCATGATAAACAAAATGGCTATATCGATTGAGCCTCAACTCATTAAAATTTTATAGATTAAGTAGGTTACAATGTTTAAACAAAATTTTATATTTTAAAATGTTGATATGTTGGGATGAATTTAAAATGCATGCTAGTGTGTGTATAGAGATCAATTCTCAACATTTCAACCGAGCTCCTTTTAATCTTAACATTGAAATATTGATCAAAATAGCTACGCACGTACAGACTTCTAGGTGATTCTATTCTATTTATGCAAGAAACAATGAAACAAACTCTCACATCAATTATATGTATCTCATTTTCAACAGTTGTCGAAGGAACGATATTCCATCGATGATGCACACCGCGATATGAATGGTTCAACCACGTCTTTTCTACTATTAGCAATCTTCAAGCCAAAAGTTATCTAACATTAAGCTATAACTATTCTCCCACTTTTCCTCATAATAACAAAAACTTACATATATACACGAGTGTATCTAGCAAGAGAATTATTTTTATGAGTGAAAAAAGTAATTATTAGATTTTATCATAAATGATAAAGATTAAAACTAATAATAAGTCGTCTTATTTATAAAAAAAAAGTGATTTTTTAGATGATAATGTAATTTTAAAAATTGTTTAATTTTTGTCATCTATTATGTATAATTACTTTTATTAAATAAAATTTAAGTTAATTGAGTCTCAGAAATTCACCAAGAACAAAATAAATTCAAAAAATACTTACAAAAATATTTATAAATCATCTATCAACAAAATTTTAACATTTACAATGAGATCTGATCCTACATTTTTGTGGGATATGAACTCAATCCTTACAAATAAAATCAATATTTATTGTCTAATTTTTTAAAAGAAAAAATGAGAACAATAAATATTAACTATTATACCATATCATGAATCATGTAATTTTTTTAAAAAGACCACATAATTTCTTTATGTGATTATATAATATTAAATAACTTTTTATTTTCACCATTTATGTATAATTAATCTTCATAGTTTAGCTATACATAAGTTTTTTACCTTATCCAAAAAATATTATATGAGAATTTAACATAAATTTCCTTTCACTAACTCAACATATAAGCATATATTATAATCTGAGTTACACGTTGTAAAACAGTACTTATTTTAATTTAGAAGTTTTCATAAGTTGGAACCTAATCCAGACAAAATTTAAATAGACTCATAAATTACTTAGAGTATCGTATTAGATTAGATAATTAAACAATTAAGTAAACCGATATCACAGAATTTCAATTAGCTTTCTAAATCGGGTTAAACTTAAACCATGTTACTTCAGTGTGAAAGTCGAATACGAGATATGCTAATTAATTCTTACAACTATAACCACTATATGCTACAATTATATATTGGATCAGAATATTTTTATTATTATACTTATCTGGTACATGATTATATTTATATTTCTTATTGTATAGTGGAAAACAAATCTTTACTTATAATTGTTCATAAATATAATTATGATTAAAATTTATTCTAAGATTATATATTTACTTTAAAAAAATCAAATTTTATGTTTTAATCTTAATAATTCATATAAAATTTAAGCATTTGTATTTGTTTCTCTTATTTTCTTGTATAAAAATAGTCTTTTCACTCATGTGATTAATTAGTTTAATTATTTACACACTGATTAGTGATTAGATGATAACTCAGTTTCCTAAATCGAGAAATTAAAGTTGAATTTATGACTTTGATTAAAACTTTTACATCTACTGTCACCCCCCCCCCCCCCCCCCCCCCCCCCCCCCCCAAAAAAAAATTTACTCTTAACTTAAAAAAAAAACCCTACATACTCCATTTACATTATAAAAGTTTTACATTATTATTTACTTATAATCTTTGTTTAAAAATTACATGTAAAATAATTCCTAATCATCATAAAAAATTTACATTATCATTTACTTATAATTGATGCAATAAATTAACCTTCACATTTGACATTGTAAAGTGTGGAACTTAGATCCCGTTTTATTTCCTCCTCCTATTTAGATTCTCTTTACGGTTACTACAAATCTGTCTCTCTCAATCTCATGTACACACTCTGAGAGGCTCTGTCCAGTCCTCACACCATCCTCTCTTTCTTTCTTCCTCTGAATTCACAAAACACCTCTTTCTCATGAATCTCAAATATGCCAAGTAAAGACCAAACACCAACATTGGCCTCTGCAGCAGCTACGCACGCACGCACTCACGCTTGTTTTTCTCTTCTCTATGGAATTTAGTACACATAGATATACTAATATGCCTTCGTTGCTTGCCACGTAACGTAGCGTGTCGTAGGACGTTTTTGGTTGGTCGAATGAGACTTGAGATGGTTACAATTCACCTTTTGAGGTTCTGACATGTCTGATTTTGTAATGCATATGATTGTGGTGGCGGATTAAGAAGCAGATTCTTTCCTCGACGATGGGGAAGAAAGGAGGGAGCTGGTTCTCGTCGGTGAAGAAAGTTTTCAAGTCTTCTTCTTCTAAGGACTCGCCGGTGCCGGAGAAGAAGGTGATCCACTCCCCTGTTTTTTGAAAATTATTTGCTAATCTTACGTTTTTTTTTTTTTTAATTTCAATTTCATTCTTTTTTCTTCTTCTTTTTGATTCATCTAAACTAGTTTTTTCTGAATTAGGATTTTCCATTTTCATTGGAGTTCCATAAACATGATGAAATTTTTGGCTTGACTCGACTTGTCTTTCTTTTTCTTTTCTTTTTTGTCATTTACCAGTCCAGTAAATACGCTTTTTCATGGTTTGAAGATTTCAAGAATAGATTTTAATCTATTCCTTTTAAGATTATGTTTCACTGTTAAACCATATTTTTTTGTAATTTAATTAGAATGAGTAATATTGCAAAGATTTTTTATAATGTTATCTGACTACAAATTGTGATACTCCCCATAGCATTATTTTAAGACTAATGTAAGGCATAAATTTTTGTACGATAAAATTGACTTTCTAATTTTTATTTTTTTTTTCAAATCAATTCTTTTTATCATCTTATAGGCAAAACTAAACTGATTAACCTTGAAGAACATTGAGCCTGCATCCATTAGTACGAGATTCTTTTAACTTGCTAGATAAATTGTGTTAAATACTCAAATGAGTTTCATAGACAGTTAGTTTTATCTTACTGCACCATCATTATTTGTAAGATTAGTTCTGGTATAAGAAAAAAATAGTTAACCTTGGAGGGATACGATATTCTAACTAGGTCGACGACTTAATACTATACATTATGATCATTAATACCGAATTCAGCTCCAAGTTATCGAACTAGTCACGAGCCATGATCATGACCTTTTACTCAATCCCCAACAAACCTTAAGAAAGCAGAAATTGCTTATAAGTGCAGCGTAATTAATGCCATCACTTCATTCTACCATACACATTGAAAGCTAATAGCTCCTCCGTTAGGATAGTAAAAGTAAAGTAAAGTGGACTTCTTAGTTGTTGTTTTTGTTGTCTTTTGTGCTGCCACATAAAAAGGATGAGCGACCTGGTCCTTAGGACCATCGACCCAACAATACAGTGTGTAATTATGTGTACATGGTCCCCTATCATGTGAACATGTATATCAAATAATTTTACTAGTATTTGTGTCACATAGTTATCATACCACACACCCCATCACATCATTCATCTTCATCATCATGTGCTTCCCATGTAAGATCTCAATCATGTTAAAACAAAACGCATTCTGTGTTGATGTTTTGTTTTTAGTCCTTGTGATTTTCCCAAATGAGTGCTAATTAGAGTTTGATGGATGTTGGTATTTCACTATTTCCACTTTCAGAACGAGAGCAAGGAAGATCAGTGGCAGCAGCATGTGGCGCCGGAGGAGGTTTCGGTGGAGCATTTTCCTGCAGAGAGTTCTCCAGATGTTACCAATGAAGGGAGTGCCACGTGGTCAACACCAGTGACTGAAGATGCCGTTGCCTTTGCAGCAGCAACTGCCGCCGCCGCCGAGGCGGCAGTGGCAGCTGCTCAAGCAGCCGCTAGAGTTGTGAGATTGGCGGGTTATGGACGCCAACCCAAGGAAGAAAGAGCTGCAATACTCATTCAATCATACTACAGAGGCTACCTTGTATGTCCCTCCTTTGTTTTCTCTTACAAGATTGGGGTTTGTCTTTTTATCGGTAAAAGTTAATTGTTAATATTATTAATTTTTATTAGCAAGAAAATTTGAATTTGTGAATTTTTTTTTTCTTCATCATTAAACCAACCTTATATCACCCTTACAAGATTGAAGTAATTATTTCTTGACTTCTTTGGGTGAAGTTGTTGTTAATTGTTTAATATCACAGTATAACTGTGTAACATATTATAGTTCATTTGGTTTGGTATGGACCATAAATATGCCACCCACTCCCAAAGTTTTACAATTATTTTTATTATGAATGAATGACTCTTGCATATAGTAGTATATGCGATCCCCTTCGTCTTTAAACATTGAAGTTCACATAGTTTTATTATACATATGGTAAACTTATGGGGAAAATAATTGAATTCATTGTGTACGGAGTAGCAGAAAACTAACCACATGCAAGAACACAAAATTAGGTTGGGATAGGGGGTAATCTGCAAGTACAAATGTACAATATTTATGAATTCTTAGAGTTAATAACTTGATCATTAGAAATTCTAGCATGACTAGCTATAATAGTTGTATATATATAAGTTCAGAATACTATTAAGAGTTAAATATGTTTTCGTTTTCGGGTATTGTGTAAGTTAGTATTTTTGTTTTTGTTTATAATCTATGTAAGTTAATTTTTTTAATTTCAATCTCCATAAATTAGTGTTTTTTTTTATTTTAGTTTCTAAATTTTTTTTGTTCATTTATATTTTTTTGTAAATTTGTTATTTTTTCTTTTAATTTTAGTTTTTTTTAAATTTTAATTTTTTCATTTATAATCTAGTTTGCGCTTATAAAAATCAAAATAAAAATGTAAATTTACAGGGATTAAAAATGAACAAAATATCTTATAATAATCAAAATTAAAAAAAAACACAAATTTATATAAACTAAAATTTTTAAAAAATAAACTTACTACCAAAAATTTTAAAAAAAATGTCAACTTACATAAACCAAAAATATATTTAAATCTAATATTAAGATAAGTTGAGCACAGAATTATTCCCTTAATGATTGTGTAAGCTTTTTGATTGGTTGTGTCTAAGATGAATTAAGGTAAATTTGATATGGTATAGGGTGGGTGTTGAATTGTGTAGGCTCGACGTGCATTGCGTGCTTTGAAGGGATTGGTGCGGCTGCAAGCGCTAGTGAGGGGACATAATGTACGAAAGCAAGCTCAGATGACAATGCGATGCATGCATGCATTGGTCCGAGTGCAGGCAAGAGTAAGAGCTCGCAGACTGGAGTTGACTGAGGAGAAGCTTCAGAGAAGAGTTGAGGAACAACATGAATGTCCTAAGCAGTTTTTGAGCCCCATCAAAATCTTAGATATGGATGCTTGGGACAGTAGGCGCCAAATTAGCCAGCAAATTAAGGATAACCATTTGAGGAAACATGAAGCTGTAATGAAAAGGGAGAGAGCTCTTGCTTACGCTTTCAACTGCCAGGTATTCTTTTTTCTCCTTCCTTCATTCAACCCCACATGCACCAAAAATTATCATAAGTTTTGGATAAATGACTATTTTTTTTCCTCAATGAATAAAGTCATAACTATTTAATTTATAAAGAAATGAAAATTCTGATTTAGTCATGTGTAATAAATATAATATTTATGTGTTAACATACAATCTAATTTTAAATTAGTTATTAAACTTTTCAATTTATTGACAAAATGATCATGTAAATTTAATCATAAATATAATTATCGTATTTTTTATAAATTTAAAATTAAATCACAATTTTTGTTTTTACATTCAGACTACATTATTACTATTTCATACTATTAAGGATAGGATGAAAATATCCATTTACTCTTATGTTTTGCAATAATTTATGAAAAAAATTTATTAGTTAAGAGCATGATGATTCAGATCACATAATAATTTCTCTACATTCATAATGCATTGGAATGATAATTGCATATTATTTCATTGTCCTATATACATTTTTATTGTTGATCATTTTGTGTGCAGCAGCAGCTGAAGCAATACATGCACATAGAACCAAATGGTGATGATATAGGAAGCTACACCACTGAGGGTGAAAGAGCACAATTGGATTGGAACTGGTTGGAACGTTGGATGTCATCACAACAATCACCCAACTTAAGACCACGTGAGACCCTTTATAGGACTCTTGCTAATGCTACCACTGCTTCCACCACTGATGACATGTCTGAAGAAAAGACAGTTGAAATGGACATGTCTGCAACACTGGACTCAACTCATCATGCTAACATGGGCTTCATGAACCAAGAATCTTATGATACAAGCCCAATTTCTAATAGGTACCACCAACGCCACCACAGTGCAGGTGTACCTAGCTACATGGCCCCAACCCAGTCTGCAAAGGCCAAGGTTCGGAGTCAAGAGCCTCAAGGCCCGTTTAAGCAACGTGGTTCACCTGGGCCTCACTGGAACTCATCCACCAGGAGAAGTTCTGCTATTGGGCTAGGCTGTGACTCATCTAGCTCTGGTGGACCCACTTCAGCCCATGTCTTCCCGAGAAGCCCAAACCCAAAAATTAATGAGATTCGTCTCCAATCTAGACGGATTGCAGGTGGCAGCCCAGATAATGTTCACATTGAGGATTGGGCCCTTCCCCTTGGAGCCACCAATGGCTGGGCTTGACTTGATTAATTAATTTATTTTCTATATATCATAATCATAATAATATCATGTGTTTGCATGGTCTGAACTTCGGTCGTTGACATGCAATGGTTCTTACTATTGAAGGACAGTTTAATATGTCGTGGTGTCGACTGTTGAGTCATGAACAACAACATCTGAGATTGTATACCCCTTTCCTCCTCAAACACACCAAAAAAAGTGAGATTGTAATGTCTAGGAACCATTTTATGTTCTGTTTCGCATGAGAAAATGTTTGGTTTTTTATTTTTTTCTAAAGAAAATTAATATTTGTTTGAGTGTTTCTTTTCATTGAAATGCACAATTTTTATTTTTCATAAAAATAAAATATACAAAATTAATAGCATGCTTAAGTTCACATCTTGAATGTGATTTTTCACATTTTGTGTAATTATTATCTTCAGTCTTAATGTCCCAAACCTAATTCCTTCATGTGTTTAAACACGCTATAAATTTAAAAACAAAATCAATAATATCATTACAAGATTAGGAATAACATTTGGTATTAAATACTAAGAATGAGAAATATTTGTTTTCTTACCGATTGAACAAGAAATACAAACTACAACAAAATTGATAAATGATTAAAAGTAGATTTTTTTAAGTATATTGATAATTATAAAGGGTTTAATTTTTCGTTCATGCTCATGAAAAAGACTTTATTAAAAGAAATAAAACCCATTTCAGTGATCTTCAATCCTCGATGATTAATTTCATTACTTACATTTGCACGAATATCTTGTTTGAAGAAAAAAAAATGATAAAAAAATGTCTTAACGAACAAGGTACAAAAGAATTATTAAGATTAAAATAATAAATATAAGAAGATCTATTGGATTATGATTTCAAAAGGATTTTATTTTATAAAAAAGTCTTCTAATATTCAATTAGGACTTTTAATGATAAATAAGTTTTGTGGTATTCAAATAAGATTTTTAGGATTTTTTAAGAAGTACAACAAAATCTGAAGATTTTAATTAGAATTTATTTATAACTTTAAAAAATTCTTTTGGTATTAAAAAATATATAAATTTTGATGAATTGTTTTTTAAGATGAATTTCATTATTACTTTTTATTATAAAACATTTCACTCAAATATTTGAAATTTTACTATATAAGATTTTTTTTATATTGGTTACTTGACTTTCTTTTCTCTAATCACATATACTTTATTATTTCTTCAATATCTAACACAAAATGATATCTACTTAATTGAAAGAGGTACCAAACAACTAACAAAAAATAATATTCTTCAAAATGTGTATGTCATTTATATTTCTCCAAAAAACAAGAGAAACCACATCCCTTTCGTTTCTTTTGTCACCTCATCTATGTCGCTCTTGTGTGAACAACATGGAGAGTGAAAAAAAGAATTTTCTATCATTATTTTGGAATAAAAAAAATGTCAAATATACTTCTTCCATTGCACTTTTATGTTTGCTTTCTAAATTAAATTAATGTGTCTTATGTGTCAATAGGTAATAATGTTTTTCTTATACTAATTATGTCCATTACTAGTTCGACACAATATTTTTATAATTGTTACCCTTAATTTTATCCTCCTCATAACTCATTAACTCTCATGTAGATTTTCACCCTCATCATTCCCTTTTAGCATAAGCTTATTATTGCCCCCGTTTAAAAATGTCATTAGATTTATATTGTAGTAATTAAAAAAAAAATTAGTGTATAATTTTTTAAATCTATTGTTCAAATTTAAAAGCGAGAATGAGAAGATGTCATTGTAAAAAGTGCTAATATATGAGGACCTAGAGCTAGAAACAATTTAGCTATTAAAAGATTAAAAAATTTGTATTAGTTTTACTTTTTTTTATATCTAAATCTCATAATTATTTATTATTTTTTCACCAACTCTTGTAATTTTAAATGTATTTTAAAAAATTCATAAAATTCTTTTAAATTTTATAAATCTATAAAGTATTTTCAAATTTTTTAAATGTTTATAATATAAATATATTAAAATCTAAACTATTATAAATATTTTGTAAAGAAATCTAATAAATCATAATATTCTTACACAATCTTTAAAATTTATGAGACTTTTTATACAAAAATAATTATTTAAAATCCTAATCCAATACACTTTTAATTATAATTATAGATTAAAATAATATTACATTCTGATATGTCCAAAAAATAATAAAAAAAATATCTTTAATCGTTATCCTTCACAAAAATATCGTTAATCTTGGTTATATGGGTTGGCGCTTATTCAGGATCTAACGGATCGTATTGGTACGTTTTTCTCTTTCCAAATCTAACTTGCACCTTAAATCATATGTCATGTGAACTGGTGAAGTGTGCAGTGTTCGGTGCTTCTTTTTGTTCTCTTATTTCCTTTTTGGTTCACGATTCCTTCCCTCCTCATGGAGTCTCTGGAACTTGTTCCTCTTCTTCTTCTGCATCTACGCGCATCACCACCACCACAATCAATAAGGCAACTTCGTTTCCCTTCTCTTCTCAATAGAAAAACTAGAAATGCCAACTTGCGATCATTTTCCGCTAACCTTCAAGGCGGCGGTGGCGGCGCTACTTCACAAGACGGTCCCTTCTCTTTCGAAGACCAAACCTCTCACCACAAAGAGGATAGAGCTCTCGTCATTGCCAGAGAAACCGACGATTTTGGCTATCTCGTTGGCTTTCGCTTGCTTCCTGACTCTGGTTTCATACCTTTCTTAATTCATTTTTCATTTCCATACTCAAATTCACAGACACACATTTTTATTGGCATGCATTTGAAAATCTCACTAGGCTTACTCAGTTATTCTAATTCCGTTAAGTTAAATTCCTCTATTTTCGTTGAATTGAAAATATGGTGTAATATTCTTATGTTGTGATTACAATTAGAGAATAGTGTTGCATCCGTCAAGTTTTGGAGGATGTTATATATTTTTGGGTCTTGAAGAGTTGATCAAAGTGTCGTCACAGGTCTTGAAGAGTTGATGAGTGTGTCACACACAATAACTGAGGAAGATTCTAGTAGCGATGAGGCTGAAAAACCTGAGATTGAATATACAGAAGAAGAGGGAGCTAAGACTAGAGTGTCCCATAACATTGTTTTCGTTACTTCTGAAGCGGCACCATATTCAAAGACCGGTGGCCTTGCTGATGTTTGTGGCTCTTTACCAATAGCACTCGCGGCCCGTGGACACCGTGTCATGGTTGTCACGCCGAGATACATTCATGGTACCTCTGAGGATCTCAAGTTTTCCGGGGCAGTTGATCTTGATCAACCCACCAAAGTGTTTTGCTTTGGAGGTGCTCAAGAAATTGGCTTTTACCATGAGTATAGGGAAGGGGTTGATTGGGTATGAACTTTAGATTTTTTTTGGTTTTAGGCTTTTGTTACTCTAGAGTTGTTCAAAACCATTTGGTTTCTTACAACATAAGATATACTTTGTTTCTTTGTGGATGATGCTTGGTGCTGCCTTGTTGTTTTAGGTATTTGTGGACCATCCCTCATTCCATAGACCAGGGAATCCTTATGGAGACACCTTTGGGACTTTTGGGGATAATCAGGTATATTCTTGTTAATTCTAGCTTTGATGCTAGATTATTATACATTCATGAATAATGATAAACTTTCTTTCTCATTTGGTTTTACAGTTTCGGTTCACTTTACTTTGCCATGCAGCATGTGAAGCCCCATTGGTGCTTCCATTGGGAGGGTTCATTTATGGAGAAAAATGTTTATTCCTTGCTAATGATTGGCATGCCAGCCTAGTTCCAATGTATGCATACCTACCTTTACCCTTTTTTTGCAAATGAAGAAATACAATGTGTTTTTCCCCCAGTTCTTTATCAAAATAAAGGAGCAAATACATTTGCTTTAGTAAAGACTATCTTTCTTCAAATGGCTCCCCTAGAGTCCTGCAATTCTTTATTTATTTCTGGAAACTATATAATTAGAGAGAATTATGCTCTCCTCTCATATAGACACTTCTATTGCTCTACCTTCCCCTGAGAGATTAAGACTTGTCATACTTTAATCCATTCAATTGTAATGTAAACCAACTTCTCAGGGACACTTTTTCCCTCTTTGAGATTCTCAACATCATCAAAAAACGATGGTAGGGATGTTTAAAACTTCATTTCATCTTATAAAAACCTAAAGTCGTTTGTAATTTGCTGTTGGTGCCACTGAAAGTTGCATAGAATAGAGAACGTCCCTAGAAAATAAGAAGTTTGTTTACATTAAAATGAACTAAAGTGTAGCTTATTTTGTCTCTTAGGGAAAAAAAGTAAAAAAAATTAAAAGTAGGGGTGTGGGCAATGTAGTTTAAGCATCTCCCAAGGGAGATCAGTGTAATTTACACATTTACAGGCTTCATTATGTCATGTGGATTTTCACATTTTTAAGTTTCATTTTGAGGTTCTTGTCTGAGTTGATATTATTGTTTCACTGAGGATGAGAACTAGTACTTTGATTGTGGTGCAGACTTTTGGCAGCGAAGTATCGTCCACATGGGGTATATAAGGATGCACGTAGTATTTTGGTGATACATAATATAGCACATCAGGTAAGTTAATTCATTTTCATTTTATTTTATTTTGTTGATGTTACTAAGAGCAGCGCAAAACATCATGCTTTAATCTGTTTCTTAAAATGAGATTTCAAACATTAACAACAAAAGTACTTAACAAGTGTCTCTATGAGTTCTATTTTATACTTTCCCTCCAGATGCCTTCAGCTTGGCTGCCTCTTATCAGTGATTCTTAAGTCACGTTCTAGAAATTAGACAGATAGATCCTGAAAGGCCTATAATAACAAGTACATTGTTAAAAACTGAAAATTATTACTTTTATCTTGAAGTTTATACCAACAGCCAAGCACAATCCCATTTGGTGTGATTTATTTTAGACTTCATTATATGTAATATACTGTTGTGTTGGTGGTTGTCACATTGAAATGAACGATTTGAACATGATCGTGGCTATGCTGCATATCAAAGATGCTAATTTGTGTTAGTGAACACACTTGGAAAATGATGTAGTCTTTGATCTGTAATGCTACAGCTATGGTCCATAATGCTTTGTTAAATATAATGTCTATTGATATTAATTCAAGAAGTTTATAACATAATTAAGGACTCTGGATGAGATTGTGTGAGCAATAACCTACAGAATTAGTTGTTGTAAATTCTTAGATGGTGTACCTCACATCTTTATGTTGTTTAGTCTTTTTATATCAGCAAAGAAGCTGATTAAATTATATGTTAGGGAGTGGAACCTGCAATTACATATAGCAATTTGGGGCTACCTCCAGAATGGTATGGAGCACTGGGATGGGTGTTCCCTACGTGGGCAAGGACGCATGCTCTTGACACGGGAGAAGCTGTCAACTTTCTAAAAGGTGCTGTTGTTACAGCTGACCGGATTGTTACAGTAAGCAAGGTCATAATACTGCAAACTATATATTCTACTTCCTTCTGTTTTATTGTGTCAAATATTGCGTATTTCTTTGTTTCTCAGTATCCTTTCTGTTCCTCATATTGGATACTCATTTTAAAATGTTGTTAATCACTCAGAACATAAAACTTTTCATCACTATGATAGTATGAAATCTTAATAAATTAAAAATTTTGTAGAAGACAAGTGACTTGTATTTACTATGTAATGATATACAATGCATAAAGATCTGCCTCTCTTTTCCAGGGCTATTCCTGGGAGATAACAACTAGTGAAGGTGGATGTGGTCTACATGATTTATTAAGCAGTCGAAAAAGTATTCTGAGTGGTATGTTTTTAATTTTTTATATATTTCTTCTTCTTAAAGCATACAGTTTGAAGCTCATCCTATCAAAGATTTATTTATGACTGATATTTTGGTGTCTATAATATGTGGTTTATACTCCTAAAGCAACTGCAAATCTTCTAGCAAGTTAAATTCAAGCTTGGGCAAAATAGTTATCTTCATGCAAATGCGTATCTCCAATAAAGTTTCAGATTATATGTTTTACATTTAAGCTTGATGTTGTTGTTGGACATTGACACCCATAAAAGTAGCTTTATTTCAATGTAAACTTACAAAAACTAATCAACAGGGTGATTAACAAATTTTGCTATTCTTGTTACACAAGTACCTTGTGATCTTCTCAATTTAACAGTCAGTGAATATCTTAAAAAGTTTTTTTTTTTTTTTACTCTGTTGTGAATCAAATCCTATTTGAAAGCAGTATTTCATGTTTATTGGATTTGATGGCAAATAACTAGTAGCACAAATTTGATACAATAATGAGGCTATAAGTCTTCTAATGAATTGATAAGAAGACTTTCATATCTTTATATCTAATTGCAAGATTTCCCCCCCATAAAAAATGCATAGAACCCTGTCCAACTTTCAATTTCTGCAAGATCGCAGCTAAGTTTTTATTAGTTGTTATTTTAGAGTGACTAATTTTAGCAGATCATAGTTTCTACACCCCAAAATTAATGTGATGATTTATTCATTGGTGTTAGGATCATTCAAGCACAATATGATGTTTATTGCTTGGAAGGAATGAGAAAATAGAGACAAATTAAAACTTTTGAAATTTGAAAATTTCTATTGTTTGATTGAAGAAAAAGCAGAAAGAAAAGTTTAGAGGAAAGAAAATTCGAGAAGTAATTTTAAAAATTTTCTATCCTCCCTTATTTTTTGTCATCTCATCGAAACACAGGGTAAGCGTGGCATTGGTGGCAAATCATTAACATAAAATAGACAAAATGAGGGGCAGAAAGGGGAAATGGGCTAGAGTTAAGGAGGGTTCAATTCATTTTCCGTTTTGTTTTGCCATCAACCAGTATTGTTCAAATAACTTCTTGCTAGTCAATTAGGTAATGCATTTGGATAAAATGCTAATGCTGCTTTGGACTAGTCAATTAGGTAATGTATTTGTTTGGCAATCTTGACTGGTGTCATAGAATCTGTTGTATTGATACTGGTCTGTATTTTGAATAGAAAATTGTTGAAAGTCCCTTGAATTGTCAGAATAACATCCCAATTCGATTTCACAAATTCATTACTTCAGTAGAAAAGAAATTGTTAGTTTTCAAGCACTAAAACTTTCGATGCTTCTCTTGCCATTATTTTTTTTCTCATGGTGCTGCCTTATGCTATCAGTTGTGACTTGTGAGTCAATGTATGTGAATTTGAACGCAAAACAGAAAACTAATTCTTTACTGAATGATGTGCCTTGATGCTCAAACTTGTAACAATTTTATTATTGACTAGGGATCACAAATGGAATTGATGTCACTGAATGGGACCCGTCATGTGATAAACATATTGCTTCCAACTATTCTGCTGATGACCTTTCCGGGAAGGTTGCTTTACACTTTTTCCCTTTATCACCCTTCCTTTGTATCTCATTAGCTGAAATTGTCTTATTGTAATTATATGTAATGTACAGGCCGAATGCAAGATTTCATTGCAGAAGGAATTGGGTCTTCCAGTGAGGCCTGATTGTCCAATGGTAAGTTTGTTATCTGCAATGCAAAATTCTTGCTCACTCTTTCTGTTATTGACTGTGGCTGAAACTTATAGATTGGATTCATTGGAAGACTGGACTACCAGAAAGGTATTGACCTGATTCGGTTGGCAATGCCAGAGCTCATGGAAGCTGATGTTCAGTTTGTAAGTGATTTTGTATACGTGTTCTATAAACACATGATGTGTCAATCACTAATTAAATCCCTGGACATGGTGGTATCAAAATGTAGGCTGTGTTTACTGGTAGGGTATAAAATATATCTTGAGACATTGCAGAATATACCTGCTAAATAAAATTTTAAACAACTTGATACTTGCCATAAAAAAACCATGTGATTGATCATTCTTCAAATGTAACCTCCTTGTATGAATAATTTCATTTGAGAGTAATTGAGGCCCCCTGAATTCTAATTGATGGATGTAAGTATAACTTCTGAGTTCTGAGGAGTGTGTTGTATATTTGTGACCCTCCTACATGGTTAGTTATTTTCCTTATTTTTTTCCAGGTTATGCTAGGTTCAGGAAACCCTATTTATGAAGACTGGATGAGAGCAACAGAATCAGCTTATAAAGATAAATTTCGGGGTTGGGTGGGATTTAATGTTCCAATATCTCATAAAATAACTGCAGGGTAATCCAAAATTTATGAATCCTTTATAGGACAATTGCAGTTCATTCAAAATTTCCTTACTATATCTACATCAATTATGCTTCTTACTGTATTCCTGGTATGGTCAGCTGTGATATACTGTTAATGCCATCTGCATTCGAGCCCTGTGGACTGAATCAGTTGTATGCAATGAGATATGGAACTATACCTGTAGTTCATGAAACTGGGGGGCTAAGGGTAAGTCAATAAAATATAAACAATTGACTAGTTCAAAATGATTTCTTTGCCTTGATATGCCTTTCTCTTTGTACAGGATACTGTTCATAATTTTAATCCCTATACTGAAGAAAGCAAAGCTGAAAGCACTGGGTATGTTGTCCATGAGCTTTGATTTATTATTCTTCAATTATCCAATTATTTTCTTAATAAACTTTACATCACTTTGGTCCAAGTGAAATTAACATAGTTATAGCATAATAAAAAAAATGGAACCTGTATATAAGCATGCCTCTTATTTAAATTTCTTGCTGTGAATCACGGCAGTTAGAGATTTCCTATTGCTGATTACTAAGTATAATACAGTGATTAGAAATAATTTAAATTCGTAAAAGAAAGTAAGCTTAATACAGTGATCAGAAAAACTTCCATAAGCCTGGATAAAATGTGACGGCATGAAACTTTGCCAATTATAAATATACTTTGTAAGAACAGATTAGGTGGTCACAACTGTCAACTGGAATTGTTGTAGGAAAAAAATAATATCTAAGTTAACAAAAAGCAGGGCCATCTATTCAAACTTAGTTTTCTGAAGGCTTAAATATGTCTCTGTCCCTCAAATTTTAGGTCACTGTTGTTTTTGATCCCTTAAATTTAAATGTATTATTTTAGGCCCTCAATTTCGAAAAATGCACTTTTTAGTCCTGCTATGTTTTTTTTTTTCGCTTTCTGACATATTTAAGTGAAGTATAAACTAATTAGCTTTCTAAATCTATTGAATTGCTTCCTGCTATGTTTTTTTTTCTGACAAGGTCAGAGATAACTTTACAACCCATAATACAAGATGAATATGCTCATTATATATTGTTTGACATTATTTTGAACTTCACTGACAGGTGGACATTTTCTCCACTGACAAAGGATAGCATGTTAGCGGTAAGCTTGATTTCTTGTCCATACAAATTCATTGTTTTTTTTTAGTTTTCATACTTTGACATCATCTTAATATTTTAATCTAGATGATTCTGTTATTTGTCTATTGCAAATTCATATGGGGTTGTCTTTTGCCTCGTTGATTATCAAAAGGTTATGTTAAGAAGAGAGAGAACGAGAGACATGAGATGAATTATGTTTGAATTAGACAGTAAAGCATATATTTATATTATAGGAGTCATAAATACAAGGGTAATTACAAGAACATACAGTTACTCTAATTAACATATATACATAACATATAATCTGTCCTATTTACATAAATACTATAATTAAATTACTTTTCTAACAGTTGTAATATAAGTTCTCATTGTCTTCCTTTTCCTTTTGTCTATGGGCGAAGGGGGGCAACTTTGGACAGAAAGCAAGCTATAGTCTAATATGGGTAATCATAATTTCTATCAAAACCTATATATTATTGTCTGAACTCATTGGGGGTGCTACCCTTTGGTCTACTGACAATCATGGCATGCTTGGTCTAGTTTAATATGGCTGATGAAATGATTCTTGGTAGGGATCATTAATCTCCAATTGGCATTGCTATCATTGGGCTGGCTTTTTAAATCTTGCGTTGGCCTGTAGATGTTAAAAACAGCCATATCAAGTATCTAAAACAGTAAAACATCAATGAATCTGTTTCAATCTCATTTCATACAGTCTATGGTGGACTAACATGTTGGAATGTGGAACTATTGGCTAACTTTCTAATTTCATGATGTTCCGACTACAATGTTTCACCTCTTTTGTCATCGTGATGTTAACTTTTTTTATTAATTTTGTCAGGCTCTAAGATATGCCATTCAAACATATAATGAACACAAGCCTTCTTGGGAGGGATTGATGATAAGAGGCATGACAAGAGATCACACATGGGAAAATGCTGCCACTCAGTACGAGCAAGTCATTGAGTGGGCATTCACCGACCCTCCCTATTGCTGAAAGCTGAAATGAAGTTTGCATAAAAGATGATCTACGCAAGATTTTCTTTCAATATACTCAGGCTACTTAAGAAGATTATCATGTTCATAATCATGGCTTAGTGATAACAGAAAGGAGGCAATTTTTCTTTGCTCGTTTGAGTCCACCAGGTTGGTGTAATTTTATTAAGAAACGCAAAATTTATTTTAGGAATGCACATATATATATATCACCCGTCTTGAGCCTGTACTCTTTTGATGATATGATAGGGTACATAAACTCAGCTAGGAGGTCCTCGTGAAATTTCTTTACACTGATTGAAACTCCAATTTGTAACTATGCCAATTAATATTATTAAATGCTATTAGAAGCTTTTTTTACCGTACAAAGGGCAAATGGATAATCAGTTGTGATGCATAGTTATTGCTTTTTGTACTGGAAAAGGGTTCTAGAACTGGTCATGTGCCACATTCGAATTTCTTAAAAATCCAGAGCTGTTTATTAGCATGTGCGTTTATTAGCATTGGTTAAAACTTAAAAAGTATGAAAAATGACCGACACAATTTGCAAGATGCGTCAATCTTTGTCTTGTGCATGCATCTCTTTGATACCCAGAGCCAGAGACTGACCCACCCACTTTTGCGTTAGACTGTTTAGGCAACTCCCTGGTGGCCTGCAACCTAGTAATTTTTCGGTTACTTTTGTCTATTATACTTTTTGACAGAATATATCCTTTAAAAGAGTAAAGAATTTTAAGTATTGTACCGAATACTAGTTTTATAACTGGTCTAAATAACAGAAACTTGTGGGGAACGACTCAAAGGAGGATACATCACAATCTTTTTATTAAGGAGTCAAATGCTATAATTTATGATGATTATTAAACAATATCGAAATATGAAAGTTTTTTAGAATTACTTAAGTAGGATAAGACTTGAGGTTTTTAATATAATATAGCAGTAAAATAAATATAATATGCTACTTTTTGTTGAATTATCATTTTAAAAAAGCATATAAAGTTCAAGTTCTTTGACTCATTAAAAAATATAACATAATGTTAGTTTTATTTTATTTTATTTCTTTAAAATATAATTCTTAATTCTTAATTATAATTTAATTTAATTTAAAAATTTATTTTTATAAGATCAAGTTGTTAATTTGTTAGTGAAAATGATTTGAATCTATAATTTTTCACTCCCTCTCATCCCTTCCATCACCAAATTAATCTTATAAGTCTTAATTTAATTTAACAATTCATTCAAAAATTATGGAACATCTCAACGTGTTCTATTTTTTTAGACACTTGATTTTCTTAACTGATTATATCTTATCCTTTTTTATTTATTTTAAATAGAATTTAATATTAATTTTAAAAATAATTAAAAAATCCTTCTACCACACTGTAAATTATTTATTAGAAACTTAAAATATAATATACATATATAAAAATATGTATTTACTATGAATTACAATTATACAAAAATAAATATTTATTCTCCAAGTTACACAAACTAAAATATTATTAGTTAGTTATAAATAAATAAAGTTAACAAAATGAAAAGAGTGAAATCAGTTTTCTTATCCTTTAAAATAATACTAGTAGTAATTTTAAAAAGAATAATGATTGATAGTTAGTAGATTTTTATTCACTCATGGAATCGTCATGTTTGCCTGGTTCATTTATTTATTTAACAGTTTTAATGAGATAAACACGTGTGAGAAAAAGGCGTAAAAAAGAGAAAGGCCACAACAACAGGTTGGGTTGGGGGCAATAGTACAAATTACAAAGAAAGAAGAGATAGGAGGACAAGTTGGTAATTTGGACTTAAAGAGAGGGACAGTTTGGTTCGGGTTGTGGTTGGGCGCGGTGCGCAGCCAATCCCATCGCGTCGCCACCCTTTCTTTCATTTTTCATCATTCCAATCCCAATCCCTCCTTCCTTCCTCATTTTTAGTAACAACAATAATCCTCCATGCCAAAACCAAAACCAAAACCCTAATCAATAATCCTCTAAACAATAACAATGATCCCCTCAAATCCCTAATCCCTAATCCCTAATCCCAATGCCATTGAAAAAGATTGATTGATTGAAGAAAGAAGCAGGGTTAAGGTTAAGGACTGAAGGCAGGGTGTTCTTGTGGTGGAATTGAATTGGGTGCAAAAAGCAGGAATGATTTCGAATCCAGAATTGATCCACTACGCGTGCATTGCTCGATCGGCGACGATCCTGGGGCAGCACCAGAGCGAGAAGGAGCCTAACATGGAGGCCTTAGCAGCCCAATGCGTGGCCCAAGCCCCTCCCAACCACGCCCTCTTCTCCCACACCGTCCAGAACCGCACCTACACCTTCCTCATCGACCCTCCCTTCGTCTTCTTCGCCATCTCCCACCACTCTCTCCTCAAATCCCAAACCCTCCCTTTCCTCCACCGCATCAGATCCTCCTTCCGCCAAACCCTACCACCCTCTTCCAACAATAATCACCATTTTGCCCCTCTCTCTTTTCAATCCCAATTCACCTCCATCTTCCAAAACGCGCTTCACGACCACCACCACCACCACCACAACAGATCGCAGCATCAGCAGCAACAAGCCTCTCCTCCTCCTCTGAACCCTCCACCTCAGGGCTTGAAGAAAAAGAAAAGGCCTAACGACTCCCCTGCCACGCTCGACGTCTCCGACGACGTCGTTTCGCTCAAGCCCCACCAGCAGCCTCTCCACTACAACCACAGCAACAAGGCCAAACACGTGTGGAAGAAACACGTGTGGATCCTCCTCCTCCTTGACTTGTTCGTCTGCGCGGTTCTCTTCGTCATCTGGTTGTGGGTCTGCAGCGGCTTCAAGTGCATGGCCTATTGAATCATCCAATCATCCAATTTCTCAATACTTTTTTTTTTCTCTCTCAAAATTGAAAAGAAAAAAAAAAGTTCACGGTTTTTTCGGTTTCGTTTTTTTCCCTTCTTCTTTCTCTGGAAGGAGGAGGGATTTTTAGCTTCTTGTTTTTATTTTATCCACACTTGATAACTGGGAAAGTTGCAGACTGCAGGGAGAGCATAAGCATAGGCATACCTGTTATGTATATGTAATATGTAATTGGGGGGTTTCGGTTTGCTGCTTCTTCCTTTTTTCTTTCTTTTTTTTTTTTTTTCCAATTTCCATTGGAAATTTCCTTCTTTTTTTCTTAATGGGAATTGCATATCCAACTATCAAGGATCCATCTTGTTAACTTGTCATGTTCAACTGTGCAAAATTACAGATTCCACATGTTCACTATCATATTATACTTTCTTTTCTTTTCTGCTTGCTAAACATTGTTATTACTCTAACTTGATTTATTTTATGATGTTGCGTGTCTCGTTTATTTGGTTCTCGGATTGTTTAGTGATTATGTTATCTTTGAAATTGGATAGATGTGATTGTTCCATGTAGTATTTGATATGAAGGATGAAATTCTGTTTTAGAAACTGCAGAGTGAGTGAATGGCGCCCTTAATCTATTCTCATTCTCAAATCAATTTAGTCATCTAACCTTGTCAGTCGTCAGACTGTTAATTTCTCTGCTTCTGATGTGATCAAAGGATGAGTTCTGTGATTTCTACTATACAAGTTATCAGTTAAAAAAAAAAAACTAAACTAAACCCTTTAGTTATATTTGGTTGGTTTGATATTAACATTTCAGTAAAAAACTGTTCCTAGAAATCTTCAGTTATGCTTGTGATAAATGATCAGTGAACCTACATGTTAGGTTGGAGGGTTCTACATGTTACTTTCATACCAGATAGTCAGATACAGCAGCAGGAATAGAGAAATCTGTTTAGTATAAAAATTGAAAGTGTGAGCTCCCTCGACCAACCCAAATCAAATGAGAAAAACTCAGCAATTGTCTTTAGGGTCGGTGTGGTGGGACTAGGGAATGCCAATTAGTGTGCTGGCACATTGATGTGGCCAACTATGAAGGATCCTTTTAGGGTCGACAAAAGAGTTCAGTTTCAGGGTACCAGCACATGGACAGCGAACACGTTGCAGTCGTACCGTCCCAGCTTTGTAGAGATAAGATCATATGGATGCCAAATTATGGGACTATTCAACAATTTTATTAAGGGGAAAAAGAAAACCACAATTATTGTGGTAAGTTGGCAACGCTGCCTTCGGATCTAAGGAATATTAAATATTTACCGGATGCTGCATAACATAACTAAACAACAAAATTTGAAATATCTGATTGACGTTTTCAATAGTGTATTTGTATTAGTGCATGTCTTCCTTTCATTATCGATTGCGTGTTATATTTGACATTAATGTTTAATATCTATATAAGAACATTTTAGTGGAATTAGATTCTTAGATATTTTATTTCCCATGATATCACATAAAATAGAAAAAAAATTGTCATCTTTTTAGGTAATAAAATTCAATTTGAAATTTTAGATTTTATTTGCAATAAAAACAAAAAAAAATAATTAGGAAGAAAGACATTAAAAAACATTATTTTTTGAAAAATAAGAATTCTTGGGATTTTTTTCTCTAGAATTCAATCTCTAGTAAGAAAGTTTTTTTAAACAAAATAATGGTAAATTTACTAGATAAGGAATTCTTGAGTTGAACAACTCCTATTAAAGATTTTCTTATATATATTCTTGTTACTTTTATCCAAAGTCATTTATTTATTGAGACACTTGATTATGGGCATTTGAACTTAATTAGTACATGATCTATAACTGTTAAACGCTCTCATGCTATACAGTGTTTTAAATTTATATAATTTTATCATCTAACTACAATTAATCATACTTTATTAGCTGCATATACATTTATATTGATTTTAAGATAGATATGCTAGGGTCGATTGTTTGGATGACCTTTTCTTGTATAATTCAAAATTCAGAAGGCATCGTCATTATTTATGTGAAGAAATCATTAAATGTATGTTTGAATGCACGCCGAATTCTTTCTAAAATCATGTCATTTTCTCATTTAACGCTGAAGGTTTTTTTGTTAGCTTTTGACTTTTATATTGATTTATGTATTTTTTAACATATGAATATGGAATCAAACATGCTATGAATAATATATACATGACGAGTGTCAACAACATACTATTCAACATATTTCTTTTAAAATTCAGCAAAACATTTTTTTTAATATACTTCTAACGCATTTCAAATATTGGTTAAAAGTTGTTAAAAATAAAATTATTGGTGAAAATCATTAAATAAGAAATAAATTCCACAATTTAATTTTATTTATTTTCTTAAAACAAACTGGAGCTTTTCTTCTTTTTTGTTCTCAAGAGGTGATTTAGACTTAAGATTAATCCACTTTAAGTTATCGATATCTTTTAGTCTAAGTGATCAAGAATTTACTTTTATTTAAATAAAATTTTGGATTTCAACTTTATGAATGAAAAAAATATACACATTCAGAGATTTCATACAAATGGATTCACTCGGATCAATTTGACTATTTGAGTTAGTTGAGATTCAATGTGATTTCCAAATTTCAGACAAAAAAAAATTATTTTAAGATATCTCATGACAATAGCTCTTATCATCTTGGCTTTGAACTGTTTTTAGAAATATTTATTTCACTTTCTAAAGTTTTAAAATTAATTGATGACAATAGAGTTTGTTTTGTGAATGGTAATAATACAATTGTAACAAGGGAAAATTTTAGTTTAACAAACTCACGCATTAGACAAAGTTTAAAAAGTATAAAAAAAAGTTTTAAAAAACAGATATTGCTTAAAAAAATTAAACTAAATATTACTCGAATTAATAATTTATTAATCTAAAAAAATATTATTTAATCATATATTAAAAATGAGAGTATAATTTAACCAAAATTAAAACTTTGTCTAACAAGGACAATGAGGTTGGCACTAAATATGCCATAGATTAGTTGACATTAGATGGGCTGTGTCATAAGTCATAAGTCGTAATTTTGTTCACTGTTAACACAGGCCTAAAACCTGTAATTAATGGTTGAAAACCCGTACAATCCGTTGAATGTCCTTGTCATGTCAAATGAAATGAGTTTCTGACAAAAATAACAAAATGAATTCCATCCTAGTCCTACATACAATACACCGAGGCCTGCGTGGAATCCCTGCACTGTATGTTTGGCCAAAACTGAATGCTACTACCATTTTCTTTTTTCTCTTTTCTTTTTTGAATTTATCTGTATGAACTTTCTATGATCAGATCATCATTACTTGTAAGTTGTAACACAAGATGGATGTCTTCATATATAAAAGAATGTTCTATTTAATGAGATTATATGGGTTTATTTTTTTAAAAAAAATTGTTGGATTAATGACAATCATCCAATAATATTTATTTTTATTAATAACAATGATAATTATTTGGTTTGAGAGTTAATCATATTTACTTTTTTTTTTCAAAAATATATTCTATTATCAATCGAACTATACCACATGTATTATTAGTGTCTCACCTAGTGAATAGAGGATACTTACTTATGACAAAAAAAAAAAATCATTGTTATTTTGTATTGAGAGAGAAAGTATCATATGCCACGAAATTTGGTATTCATGTAGTGTAAACTTTTTTTTATCTTTTTCTCTTACTAAAATTAAAATATACACAGAAAACAAGTTTGTCCCCTTATTTATCCACACGTATCAAAGCAATAATTAAAAGATAGCAAAGATAAATACATTTCTCTCACTAAACAAAACTTCATGTCACTTTTTCACATTGAATCATCGAAGAAAAATTGTGAGTATAAAATAGAGTACTTTTGTTTTGACTTACTTTTAATCTTTATTTTTTGATATTAAGATTTAATTTATTCCTTCTACTTAAAAAAATCAATTTAGCCATTTATATTTTAAATTTGGTTCATTTGATCCTCACATTAGTTTGGAATTTATTGTTGTTAATAGTTTTAATATAATGACAGTTAAAAATCACTATGAAACAATACTTACATATGTGTAATTAACAAATTGATTACTTTTAGTTACCACTAATATTTAGAAATTACAAATTTTAAAAAACTCTCTGGGAATAATGTTAATCGTGCTTGATTTTTCTCATACACTTCGTTGAATCTTCAAATTGATTGAGGATTGTTCTAGGTCGATGCATTTCGATTAAAAAGCCTTAATTGTGTAACAAATGAAGCATATCTTTAATATGTTACTTGCATGGAATTATTGACCCAAAACCCTTAATCAATTGAAGACAATGTGGAGTTTTTAATTTTATAAATTCTAAATATTTTTGTGGTAGCTAAAAACCCTCATTTTGTTAATTACGTCTATGAAAAAATATTTAGGCAAGAAAATAATTTTTGTTGCGGTTTTTAATCATCATTATATTAAAATTATTAACAACATTAATTATAAACTAACAAAATAATTAAATTGAACCAAACTTAAAGGACAAAAGATTAAATTAAAATTTTTAAACGACAGAGAAAGAAATTGAGTCTAAACCAACAGGGAAGTGACTAAAAGTATAATTTAACAATAATAAATGGATAATTGTTAGTAAATAGTAATGTTTTTACTTATTTTATAAAATTATTTTGCATACATTTGTTCTTTGTTGGCTATTCAACTAATATTTTAATTTCTGAAAATAAAAAATAATATTTTAATTTGTACATTAAGTAGAAACAAATTTTTATTTTAAATAATTTAAATATAATAAATAAGTAATATTAAATATATAAAATGAGTATCTTTAAATATATAAAATATATTTTAGATTTAAAATAAAGTAATTAAATTATTACATTACGATAATTTCTTTAAATAGTGAAATATAGAAAAATAATAGTATTAGAAGCATAAAAAAGTATGTATTAGTATTTTTCAATAATATTATAATAAAAATGTTTTAAAAGTGACATTTTAGTTTAGGAAGTGGCAAGGCATGAGTGGAGGGCGCATGTGTATGTAGCGTGCACCCTTCACAGTTGTTTCTTGTTCGTTCTCGATCACTCTCCATTTTTTCCTTCTTTCTCTTAACGTTTCAGATTTGCTCATAATCGAATCGAAAGGAAGCTGCAGAATGGAGAACGTGCCGTTGCCGGCGCTCTTTGAGCAAGCCCGCAAGATCCACGCCGCAGCCACCGACTCCGCCGCCGACCAGGTACGCTATACTCTTCTCTTTCTGTCTCTCTCTCTTTTTATTTTTGTTTCTGTTGTTGTGTTCTTCATCGCTTTGTTTTTGGGGTTCAGGAGGTTGTGAAGAAGGGGTGCGAGGCTCTGCATAGATGCGAGGACATGGTCAATAAACTAGGTTTGTTCTCTCCCAACGAGACCAAAGAAGATATCAGCACCACCAATCTCAAGTACATTCTGGTTCGTACTTCTTTACTGGATCATTGTTCTTCTTCATACGTTTCAGTTTACTTATTTTAGCTTTTAATTAACGCGATTATTTTATATAATCAAGGAAAATGAATACCACCATGCACCTATCTAGGTCGTTTTTGGAAGAGTTGAATAGCTTTTTTTTTTTTTTTTATTTCTTAGCGTTAGAGCCATCGTAGTCAATTTTTCCAACTCCCAGAGTTGGAGAAATTTTTATGAACTCGGGCACTGGTGAACCAATCCATCAAACCATGTGTGTGAAGCAGTAATGTGCAGTTAGGTTAAGCTTATGATGCTTTTAGAGTGAAACATAAGCCTTGGGCATATTAATACATTACTTTACCTGTTGGTTTCCTCCTATCTTTTTGCCTGAGGATTAACTATAACCACTCCATTATAAAGTATCCATTTTCAACTTCCAAATAATGCAGAAAGTGCTTTCCATTCTACTCTACTCCTTTGTGAACCATCCTACTCTCCCGATCCAAACACAAGTTAAAAGATATTCATGTATTTAACACTTTAACCATAACTGTTTCTGCCGAGAATCTGTTATCAAACCTGAGGAAAATGATTAGTGAAGATACTTTTAATATCGTAATTGAAACTTGAACTAACTTTTCTTGTGCCTAAAGGGGCTTTATTTCAATTTCTAGTTGAATGGTTTGGATTGCATATTTTACTATTAAAGATAGATGGTCATGCAGGGTGTTGCGCGTCAGTGTAGTAATTCAGGGTACATACTATTTGCTCCCTTATAAAATAGAATTGCTCTTTTTTGAGCTGCCTTTGAGAATGAAAATATGTTGTTTTGCAAATCACTCACTTGCCTTGCTCAGCTGCTATTCGGCTTCTTGAAAGATTTAGTGGTGGATTTTCTAATGGAATGAGTTTCATCATTGGAATGGTTGTTTATGCTGTTTCCCACTGAGGTTTGCATAAAGGAATGTGCAACAAATAGTACCGGCAAATTAGTATTTAAAAAGAAATCCAATCATCACTATGCATTTCTTCCCCTGATTTGTTGAACCAAGTATAAGGATATGTATAAATGTGGAAAGGCTAGACATATGCACCACCCATGGGAAATTTGCTTCATCTGTTTTAACTTCTAACTAGTACAGATTGTTAAAGATAACTGAGTAGTTAATACTTAATAATGATAGCCTTTTTATTTAGTACTTTAGTAATTTCATGTCATAATTACCTCAGGTGCCATTTTATCTTGCGGAGTTGACAGAAAAATTAGCACAGGATGACAGGATACAGATTCTAAAGGCTTCCCAGGCAAAACTAAAGGCGAGAGCTGAACCGTAGAAAGGAACCCCCTCCCCTTTTCACTAACAGCCAATTCAACATAATATGGACAATTCCTTATTAAATTTTCGTTATATTCATTTCAATAAAAGCTTACTGAAGAAAGCCTTTTTGTAGGAGTTTATCTCATTTTGTGAATCAATGGAGCTGGTCCCAAAAGAGGAGTTAGAATCTTACATTGAAGGGGCATCAAAAACTGTTGCTGATCAGAGGGCCAGGAAGGTGTACATTTTTTTTGTATAAATTATTTAACATGATTTTGTAAAGAATTCAGGCACTATTTGAATCCTGTTGTGCAGATTGCTAGGTTCAAACGCCAGAAAGCTGCAGAATCAAAGTTGTTGGAAGTAAAAGAGCAAAAGGAACGGCGTGGGCGTTCTACTAAAGCAGCTGCCCTGTCCACCCCTGTTGAGGAAGGAGAGGAAGAAGTATTGGATGATGATGGGGAAGAAGAAAGAGAGGTTTGTGTCTGATCTGCTATTTATTATAGTGTGATGCTGTATTTTATGAGCTTATGCTATATGCATGTGTTGCTGAAAATCTGTTTTTATGTGATTCATCTGCTTCCCATTAGATGGGCTTAAATTCAGCTTACTTCTTCTGTAAACATTGATAATTAGCACTCAATGGA
>PYAF01002010.1:449488-460322 GCA_007407185.1 Glycine tomentella | reverse complement strand
CAGGCTTGGATCACTACCATATCTTTGGCAATCTGTAAGGTTGGTTTGTACTTATGCAATAGTTTCAGTTGTTGAAGCTTCTATTTCCATTGTTCTCATGTTTATCTTTTGCCATATTCAGGCACTAGATCTGCTGGATATGTTGAAGAAAGAGGAAGAGATGCTTTCTGCTGTTAAGGATAGACAATCCAAGGTAGTACAATGCTTGGTGTGTCAAAATACTTCATGAAGCACTGTTGTGTGTACCTAGTCAGTCAGCTGCAGGCCTGTTGCTACTATTTTACATTGATAATATTATTACACTGGAAATCTTTATTACTTTATGAAACATTGTTGAGTTGAGAAAGTTAAAACTTTAAGAAATGTTATGAAATAGCAGAAATTGATACTTAGCTAACTTTGTTAAGAGATCAAAGCATGTTTCTCAAGCTAATTCTAGAATCTCAGGCCAAATGTAGCATATATACTCTAATATATTAGACAGGTTCTATTTTAAAAAGGAACAGAAAATTGTACATTTTTTTGCCGACTTTATTTGGTTTTATTTATTGTTTCTTGTGATTTTTCCATGTTTTAGGATGGGGATAAGGAGTTCTCTAAGGATGTTCTTGATGAACGTGCCAAGAAAGCAGAAGCTTGGCATCGTGATTCTGCAGTTCGTGCACAGTACACTAAGCCATCTCCACCAATCACATGTGCCACTTTCGCCCAAGATGTTCTAGAAGGAAGAGCAAAGGCTTCACAAGCACATGATCACAAGCATCAACCACTAATATTTGGACCAGCTAGCCTTGTAAATGGAAACATAACAACTGAGAGAGAAAGAATGGCAGCTCAGGTCTTCCAACCTAGTCATAGGTACGCATTATCCCCTTTATCAATAAATGCATGCAACGTGGCTAAGAAAGGCTTTGGAATAGGGAAATATAAGTGTTTTAAACAGACCATGTGCCCAAAAAGAGATGAAGTTTTATTTCCTTGTAGTTTTCAGTGTTATATTGCCTAGGACTCCCCAATCCCCATTGGTTTCCTATGATTGAGAGAATTGATTGGGTACAGTTGTACAATTTTACTGGTAGACAAATCTTGTAGGAATATAGTTTAGGCTAAGGATGAACTTACACTCTGGTTACATTTTTTGAGATGCTAAGTTGAATACTTTTATGAAAGGATGCCAACTATGAGCATTGAGGAAGCTGGGCTAAAAGAAATGGAAATAATGAACAAATGGCAAGAGAGAAATGTCAGACTCATGGAAGAAGCCAATTCATCTTGGCACAACGATAGGAAGTCAAAGCCAGGAGAAGACGATGATGAAGATGATGATGATGCTGCACAGGAGAAAGCAAGGGCTTGGGATGACTGGAAGGATGATAATCCACGAGGTGCAGGAAATAAGAAACTTACCCCTTGTGGGTAAAGTGGGTTTTTCGGGGCTTAGGAGTTGGCTTAGAATAAAACTGTTTTTAACGAAATCCCGTAATTTGTAGTTGATATACTTTGTAGTTAGATTGCGTTAAGATTATGTGTATACCAGGATTTTCATTTGATTACATGTGTATATTCTTGGAGTGCAAGTAGGGTCCTACCCCACCCGGTTTTGCATGCTCTCCTTCCCTAGGATATTTGTGGAATTAGTAGCTTGCTTTGCAATTTGCACCAGAGGTTGCATTATACTAATTTTTTTAGAAATTATTGATGTTATTTATTATGTGTACAGGAGATGCGTGCGTATGCATTTCTCTACCATCAATAGAATGAACGGTCCTACGGTAGAATAATTATATTTTCAAGTTTTTGATTTAACTGTTCTCTGTTTAATCATTGAACAAAGCCAGGCGTGCACAAAGATTTGTGTATTTTGCTCACTGTGCAACTGTGCATGAAGGATGTATTTTAGTTGATAGGTAGTGACTAGTTTTCTTTTTGGAAACCGAAATAGTTTTTTTTTTTTTTTAAATATTATATAAGAAAAATATACAATCAATTCATTTTTGAGTTACATTTTCATTTTGTAGTATGTATACATATAATAGTTCAGTTTGGTTGAGGAGGACAAGCGAGTCATTGTATTCCCTTTAATATTTTTCCTTGATTTCCATGATTAAAAAATAAATAATGTGTGTATATATCTATTTAATTATTTTGTTAGCAATATAAAATGTTTAAAAAGAGAATTTTAGCTTATTCTTAGACCATAGGAAATTGTCAGTGACCGTGTTTTAATTATATAAAATAGGTTTTGCATTTAAATGTTAGGTAAAAATGATTTTAAGATAATTTATTGTTAAATTTGACTTTTTTTTTTAAGATTACATGCGACACCAATTTGTCCAAATTTTATAGTAAAATTATTAAAAATGTATGAAATAAGTTGCTGGTTTTTAATTATAAGTTTCAAATTTTAGTATTAAAAATTGTATTTTTGTTGGAATTACATTATTTCTTTTACAAAAATTGGTAGACTGGAGAGGCACCCCCAACTATGGCAGGACGTCACTGACTCACTGGCATGTTGGGTTGGGACTGCTAGCATAGACTTACTTAGAGATTATTGCACAGGTTTAAACCACGACTAATTTTACTAAATTGTAATTATTCAACTAGTTTTTAATTATCAAAGGGATTTCCTCGGAGAGGATTGCCCATCAAGCGAGGAGGATCTTGAAATTACACTTGAAGATTATAATTTAAATTATCACTAGTTTGTTTGAAGAGTGTTGGTCATGGTTTTTTCCCCCACCAATCATGTTATAATCTCCGAAAAAATCTTAAACCAAACATGCCTAACTTTTACCTGCATTAAAATTCATTTCTACAGAAAATCTTTGTCCCCTTATATCAAGAAAAATAAATAGAAGACAGAAACACTATCTAATAATGGCTCTCTTCCTCCCCCCCTCTCTCTAGGGAGGTTAGAGGTGTTTTCCCCTTTCTCTCTAGTGAGTTTTGATATGATATGATGTAAAGCTCATTTATATATTTGCGCATTCACTCATCACCGATGCACACTGCTCTGTGATATCGTATCAATTTGCATGGGCCCAAAATAAGCATCACCAAAAATTAGAGATCAGTGGTGGGAACATAGGCTACGATTTTCTTCCTTCAAGATCAAAATTTTCTTACACTTCATTGTCATGATATTGTATTCATTTAGTCAATAAGGTGGATAAATATCAACATCTACCGGTAACCCCTCCAAGCTCGTTATCTTTGAAGTTTTAAAATCAAATTTTAAAAAATAAACTAGAAAAATAACATTTCTATAATGTATTGGAGAATTTGAAGCCGACATTACCGAGTTCACATTCCAATATCAGATCTTGAATTTTCCAAATTACAAAACCTTTATATACGAAACTGCAAAAGGTTCGGTGAGTCATCCTCAGGTCCATAATAAAGGCAAAAGCATGTATGATATCATATAGCTATGCATAAAGAATCATTGTCATCCCTCTTCCAATAAAAATAAATTTTATAAAAATATCAATGATACTTATGTCTGGCTGACTCTGCTATTGATTATTGAACAATCATTAAAGAGTCTAGTAAACAATAATATTTCCACGGGTTTATTATCAATTGCTTGAGGTTGAGAAAGTTGTTATGACTCAAAAACCAAAATTAAAATACAATATTAATAAGTGAAAAATTCATTGTATATAATTGTAGTATTATTATGTGAAAAAACATATTAACCATAAAAATCCATAAAAGTTGAAAAGAAAACATAATTGAAGTTCTGTTTTCCTTTGGTACTAGACTTTATTGGACTTAGGAAAAGCCACCTACTTAAGTATCTTAATTTTTTCTGCTATGTATTAAAATGTATGTATATGGCCCTGACATTCATAATTTAGTTTGTTGTTGTATAGCTTTTGTTTAACAGGTTCCGGCTTTTACATATCTCAATTCTCAAAAGGAAATCAGATATGGAAGCATATTCCTCTAGTGCATTTGGGGTCCATCATGACTCTTAACACCTTTATTGCTTGGAAACTGAGAAATATGTACTGAACGCAACATATGTTTTTGCCCCACAACAACTATCAAGGATCTCAGATATTGTAGAATTGGTGGTATCACAAGATATTTGAATTATTATTCCTAACTTGAGAAGGTATTATATTTATATGGATGCAAACAATTCCCCCAGTAATCGTAGGATTAATTCACGGATAAGATACGTGGTCCAGGAGAAGGTTATTAATTCTCTTGTTTGTATTGTTGTTTGTTATACTATATATTACCAACATGACAGCGACCGAATTTTCAAAAATGGGTAAACCACGTTGCAAAGCAACCAGCACTTGTTCTCAACTTGTATACGTATATACGTATAAGGAAAACAAAAAATATAGTTTATGAAACTGCTTGCATGCACCTTTAAATATGTTTTGTCTAGCCAACAAAGATTGGTTCAATAGGTAAGAAATAAACTTATATCCCAAAAGGATGTGTGGGTTATATTTTCGCTATTGATGAAAATTTATTGGTGATAATCTATAACTACTTCTGCAAGCAAGCTTCCTTAAGTCTTGAAATCTGTCTTGATTATGATAAATCTCCGAGACCTAACTCACCTAAACTTTTTTTCATAAAAAAAAATATTGTCTATGATATTTACTTATTTTTTTAATTTTTATCTCCTGTGCTTGAAATTCTGGTCTTGCAAGTATTTTTTTTATTACAGAAATGTCTTATTGTATAGTATTTTGATGATCAATAGACAGGTAGGCAACTCTGATTTGATTCAATATTCTAAGCCAAATTGATTTTGGATATCTATTTTATTTTGTTGCCGAGTTTCTCTCTCTTGCAATTAATGGTGACAAGCATCCAGGAATCTAGTGCTTTTGCTTGCTAAAATGGTTAAGTCCTCAGGCAAAAGAGAAAAGAGTGTGAACAGTGGGGGGGGGTTGGTGGTGGTAGGAGGAGAAGAAAGGGAAAATTAAAATAGAAGAAAAGAAAGGAAGGAGCATGTGGGGTTGATAGAGGCAGTGTTTCACTGAAAACCAGGGAGCATAATTCATTAGTTTTCTTTCTATTCAGTGTAGAGTAAGAGTAGTAGAGTACCCTTTTTTTTTTCAACCGAATGTGCAGTGTTACACGTGTAAGCGCCCATCTTTCATGGCCCTTTTTTAGAAGAAGATACCTTTCACATCAACTACATAGAGCTTTGCTGTTTGGTGTGACTGCTGGAGTTAACTTGTCCATTGGAATAATACTTTTTCCCTAGCTGCAGTTTCTGGTTCACTGGCTTGTTTTGCAGCAGTGGCAAGTGTAAGTTGTTGAATGTTTTTTAAGGAAACTGTTGCTTTAGTCACATTCTGCACCCATCAATTTCACCGGGTATTGCTGTTCCTCAATTATTGCACTAGCCAATGTACTAAGCCTAGTTGGTTTGGTTTTCCCAATTATTGAATCATTTTGTGATCTGTTTTTATCAGAAGTGGGTCTGTGCTTTTCCCCCATTTATGTGGTCTGAATCATGTGAGTTGTAAGATAATGTGGGACTTACAGTTTTGCTGGTTTTTTGTTTTCTAACTTTTGGTTTTCAGTTGCAGAGGTGCCAGGGAATCCGATCTCACAGGAATGGGTGAGAAGGAAGTTTCTGTTTTGGATAGAGTTAGTTGTGACAACAAGAGTGACACTGAAAGCATGTATCCCATGTATTTTGGTGTTTCTTGTGCATTCTTTGCACTCCAAGTCCTCACAGAAGAACCACAAGTTGAAGTTGAAAGATGGTCTAAAATCCGTGACACAATGCTTCAAGGGAGTGCTCAGCTCTTGGGGTTGGTTATGTGGAAGCTTCAGAAGGGAATGCCAAATGGGGTGGAGGGATTGTGCAAGCTCAAAATTGCTGAGAGAGAAATTGAGAATCTGAAAAGAATGAGGCATGAGGATGCCAAGGCCAATGAGAAAGTTGTGGGGATCTTTGCAGCACAAGAGCAAAGCTGGTTGAGTGAAAGGAGGAGACTTCGCCAACAGATTGGGGCTCTACTGAGTGAGCTGAGAGTTTTTGAGAGAAACAAGGATGCTGCAATTTCTGAAATGAATCAGAAATTGAAGGACATGCAGGCTTTGGTGGACTCAAGAGACAATGAGATTGAAAAGGAGGAGCAGACGAGGAAGGAGCTAGAAGAGAAGCTAAACAAGGTTGAGAGGGATGCTGAAGAAATGAGAGAATCTGCTCGGCGCGAAGCTCAAGAGCATTCTTCTGATCTCAGGAAGCACAAGACTGCTTTCATTGAGCTTGTGTCAAACCAAAGGCAGCTTGAGGCTGAACTCGGTCGCAAGGTGAAGCAAGTGGAAGCTACTAGACAAGAGCTTGCTTCGGTGGCAGAGAACAAGGAGGAGTCGGATTTGATGGCGCAGAAATTGTCTTTGGAGATCAAAAAATTTCACAAGGATTTGGAGCAGAAGGATAAAATTTTGTCAGCAATGTTGAGGAAGTCTAAGCTGGACACTGCAGAGAAGCAAATGCTGTTAAAGGAGGTTAAGTTATCAAAGGCTAGGAGGAAGCAAGCTGAGCAGGAGACACAACGGTGGAAGGCTGTTTCAGAAGGAAAACATGAAAGACATTCCTTAAAAAGCATGTTGGTGAATTTGAGTTCAAGGATGGATGTTTTCCCTGGTAGTAGAGGTATGCAGCATAGTTCCACAGGGTCCTCACACATTGCAAATGAGCCAGACCAACTTTCAGCCTTTCCTGATCACTATTTGCAGCCAAGAAATGGAGACTTATGTAAGATTATATTCTTCAAACTTGCATTGTTTCTGTTTTTATTGTTGGGAAATCGAGGGGGGTAAATATCGGGGAGATTTACATCTGAGTAACCATATAAGTGAATTGGACACCACACCTTAACCAAAACCTTAAGGCTCAGGTTTGAGTCTTCTCCTCACTTATATTGTGTTAAACTTTTCTATTTTTATTCGATGTGGGACTTTAACTCACACTTGTACTCGAACATTTATCTGTTGTTAGTGTATAGAGTTGCCTTGACCCTTTGTCCTATTATTTTGTCTCCAGCCATTCCTGCTAATGCTAAGCGTTTGGAAGATTGGGTGAGAGCTGAGGCAGAAAGATACGCAACCTTGATTGAACAAAGGCATCACTTAGAGCTAGATGCTTTTGCTGAACAAATGCAACTCAAAGATGAGAAATTAGAGGCATTTCGGTGGCAGTTGTTGAGAACAGAATTAGAAATGAAACAGATGCAGGCACATGTGGAGGGGCTGGTCAAGGATGTGACACAGCTTAGACATGACAAGATGAGATTGGAGACCTTACTGTTGGAGAGAGAAGATGAACTGACTTCCCCGAAAGAGCAATTTGTATCAAAATTGAGGCCCTTAAAAAACAACTCAAATTTGCCTCCACAATCATCAGAACTAGCACAAGATGCTGTCTGGTCAAGAGTCAAGGTTGTCAAGAGAAAACCAGGTGAAAAAGTGCTAGAAACAATGGAAATTTTGGTTGAGGAAGATTGTGAGAAGGAAGTACAGTGTCTGCCCCATGACCAGCTTAACAGTGCTAATTTACTAGTTCAATCTCAAGAAAATGAGATTGAAGAAGAAAAGGGTGTTTCTAGGGAGGGTAGTCCTACTACTCCTCTGCAAAATCAAAGTCCAAATAAAGTAGAAGCTGATGCTTCTGAAAAGATAGCATCTACCAGCCAGACCCTTAGTACAACAAAACAGTCCCAATGGAAGATGGATCTTCATGCTCTTGGAATATCTTACAAGATCAAGAGGCTGAAGCAGCAACTTGTTCTTGTTGAAAGGTTAACAGGAAGGCAAGCCAATGATGAACAACCAGAAATTACTAATGATAGCAAAGTTGGTATGAAGGCTTATCTGTCCTTGACAACATTGCTGAATAAACAAGTTGGAAGATATCAATCCCTCCAAGAGAAGACTGATGATCTTTGCAAACGGATGGTAAGCAAGCATTAGTTCTATTTAGTTCTATTAGTATTTTTATCTCTACAATCTTTTATCCATGCGAACATTTTTGGTTTCTTTTTAACACCCATTTATGATATACAAAAAAAATGGACCAACGTTGCATTAACTGTCATCTCAAAATTTCTAGTGTCCAACTCCATTTGGCATAGTAAACTTGAGCATATCACTCAATCATTTTCTTGCACATTATTTCAGCACGAGAATGACCTCTATGCAAACCGTGAAGATGTCAATGCTGCAAGAGAAAAGGAAAAAACATCAACATTGGAACACTTCTTAGAAGAGACATTTCAGTTACAAAGATACATAGTTGCAACAGGACAAAAACTGATGGAAATTCAGTCCAAGATAGTTTCTGGCTTTGTTGGAGTGGCAGAAGAGATGGAGAAAAGTTCAGGCATTGACATGAACCGTTTTACCGACAGTATTAGAAATCTGTTCCATGAAGTTCAAAGAGGTCTACAAGTTAGGACGGCTAGAATTATAGGAGACCTCGAGGGAACACTAGCTCGTGAAGGAATGAAATGTTTGAGAAGGTAGCAGCGGATTCTTGTGGTCTAGAATGGCCTTCATGTGTTTATTTTGTCTATACTATATACTTATTACTATAGTTTTTAATAACATTAATTTTGTATATTTACTCAGATTTCAATCAACTGAGTTAGACACCTGACACATCAATTTGTATATGGATGTTACACAAAGATTCCAATACCCCCAGAAGAAAAAGAACAGTAGTAAAGTTAATGTATTTCCCTAATCTTATAGCGTTAAATAATTTGCCGTTTGTTAGGTTGGATAAATAAATGAAAAGATAAGTGTACTGTGTAGTGTGTACAGTGCTTTTATTTCAAAATTTTCACGTTCCCATGTTTAACATACTCGACCAAATACACCTACCTTTTTTAATTAGCACGATATGTCACATCTTTTTTCACTTAAAAAGCACTATGTGTAAACATTAAAATATTGAAGTATTATTTATGGCACTTTGATCTATATGGATAGTTATGTGTGCGACAAGACAAGATTATTCTTTGAATAAGCTGAAAATTACACTAACAAACCTTTTTTTAACCTTTCTCACTTCTAATCACATTAGCTTTAACTAGACTTCGTGGAATGTTTTCTTTTTGTTGATATAATATTCCCTCCAATAAGGTGCTTAAATATATGGTATGTGATGCCGTGGTGATGTTGCAAGTTCTCTCTTCTTTCGAGTGTTATCATGGAATAAGCCTTTTCCCTCTTTATTTCCTCATCTGGCTTTCCAAATTGGAAAGTAGAAGAAAAGCATAAATATGAAAGAGCAGCAAAAAGTGTAAGCACCAATTCTTCATGTCCATACACTGTTATATATATTTTTGTTCATCCATAAAAATCCGAGTTTCTTTTTGGGTCGTGAAAGTGTGAAAGAGAATTAGAGAAATGTTCAAAACAATATTCTAAGAAAAGTATCGTCGTGGGCTCCGAAACCATACAACTTGCCTAAAATCTAAGAAGCAATTTCATTACCACTTTGGAAATATAACAATATTCTGTTTTATTATAATATATACTTGAGCTCAATATCATATTATCATATTCCTTTTATCTTACACTCCTCAATCCTCGTCACTGTTGTTAAGCACGATCCAATTAGCTAATGTGGTTGTCATTCTCCAATCCAATATTATAGAGTTATTTTGGTAATCCTGAAAATGCGAATAAAATTTAAGAGATGTGTTTTTAATATAATTTTATATGATTTTTTCAATCCGTTTTAAGGCTATACAAAACTATTTATTAAATAAATCCACCAATAAATATGAGGTACATATTTGAAAGTTCACTTAGGATGATCAAACATGCACTAGATAGACAACTCTCATCAACATATCACATATAGGTTGTGTCTGATTTTTCGTTCAGCCACATTTAGTAGAACTTTCCTACTTTTCAATACGCAGAAGGAATTATATGTTTGGATTAACATTAAGTTGAAAGTAACTGAAAAACAACGCATACATAAACTCAATTTTGAAATTGACAGCCAACCTCCTTAATGAGCTTGAGCTATTCGATCTGAAAATAAAACATTGATTTTTTTTCTCTTTTTATGTGGCATATCCCTTCAACTAATCCTGCTTCTTTTTCTCTATTATTATAATTAAATGCAATGTTTATCTGTTTTCAGTGACGCGCTACGAAGGAGAAAAGAAGCAATAATTATTTTGAGAGGAAAGAAAAAGCAAAAAAGACAAGGAAATAGCATATAGTTTATGGTAGTGAATGTTTTCGATTTTCAAAATTTAGATACATTTATTCTCTTCTGCCAACTCTATAAGGTACTTTCAACATTTTATTTGAGTACAAACTACAAAGCTTTCTCAACCAATGATAAATATTGAGAGAGCCACCTAAAACTCTTGGATATATACCACTAAACAAACGTAGTTACAATCACCACCATTTGAAAATGCTTATTTTAATAAGAGTTTTGGTACTATTTTTTTTTCTTTCAGATTTCTGTTTGTAGTTCAATTCTGTTAATCAAAGTTTTTGAAATCTTTTTCGTTATTATTTACTATTTTTAGTCTCTATTGTCTCATTAAAATGTTCGTGAATATTGACAATTTAATGATTTATCACTTCATCAAGAATTAAGAAGTATAACAAACAATTGTCTATAATTTTTTTTATGCAGATTGTATTTTTAATTTCTTATCTTTTTTAAATAATTAATGACGTCAAATTATTTGATAAAGAATTAAAATATAATTTACAAAACAAAAATCATACATAATTATCTCATTTTTTTTTGAGTTGACAAGTCATAAATTATTAATGTATTATTACATCATTTATTATTACTTGG
>PYAF01002010.1:420059-445705 GCA_007407185.1 Glycine tomentella | reverse complement strand
TAAAGAGGAATTGTTTGTAGTATAATGTGTCACAATTAGTATAAATTCATTTTATATATACTAATATGTAATTTAATTTTCATTAGATAAGGACTATATATCAAAGGAAGTTATTTTAACTTTAAACTTTCTGTATAGGCGAATATTAAGTTTCTCCTTAGAATAAGAATTTAATAAATCTAACAGTTAAATTATGAGATAGTGATATTTTGGGGTTAAATTTTAGATAAATTAAGCATTTATAGTTTTTTTTTTCAGAAGTTGATAGGCATTAAATATTATAGTTGATATTTACTTATAATTTAAAAAATATTTTATATTCCAAAGTTAACTTAAAAAGTATTAACTAATTTATAAATATATAAAATGTCATTATATACTTTATCTATTTAGATAATGAGAAATTTCAATTCAATGATTGAATAAATAAAATTTCATGTTTATAAATAAGTATGAAAACAATTAATTATCCCTTAATTAAGTGAATCTCCAAAGTATTATAAACAATAATAATAATAATAATAATAATACATTATTTTCACCTAATACTGTAACCCTCGCATAATCGCATTAACTAAGAGCTACCACATGGCATGTTTTATGAAGGAATGACTATTGACTTATTGTCAACATTACATGATCATGTGATTTTCATAAATAATCGTGTAATTCGCCAAATCCTGTCATTCTTTTACAAGATTGTGAAACGTATTCTAATTTTGTTTCTTCGCAAATTTTTTTCATGTTTCTCAATAATTGAAAAAGAAGGAAGACTTTAGGGAAGAGGATGCACAAATTTGATTTATAAGATTTAAAAGAATTATATCAATTTTTAAAAATACATTTAAAATTACATGAGTTAGTGGAAAAAAATAAAAAATGATGAGATTTAGATAAAAAAAAGTAAAATTAAAATAAGTTTTTTAATCTTTTAATAGCTATATTAATTCTAATTTTATGTTTTCCTATACTAATATTTCTTGCAATAACATCTTCTCACTTTTACTTTAAAATTTAAATAATAGATTTAAAATTATACATTAGTTTTTTGATTTTTTAGTTACTGTACTTATTTGATGATAAATTTAATAACATGTTTAAATGAGATGCAATAAGCATATACTAGAAGATAGTAATAAGAGTGAAAATTGATAGGAAAATAATTGAGTTATGTAGATGACGAAATTAAGGGTGACTCGAACAAGTTATGAGCATAGTCAAGATAAGAAAAATATAGTTACTCTTAGCACATAAAACAAATATTAATTTAATTTAGAAAATAAGTGAAAAAATGCATATGAAATAGTATATTTGACATTTTTTATTTCAAAAGAATAGGAACAATATATATGATACATATATCTTAAAAGGATATTAGAGAAGAAGTGAGAAGAAAGTATGTGTGATAAGAGAGGAAAAATCTGATAATCAATAGAAAAAAAAGAAAAAAGTTTAGCAAAGTCTCAAGAATTTGAGTGAGATTGTTTGATAGATGTTTTATATTAAAAAATATGATGAAATTTATTAAAATCTTTCTTAAAAATTAACCCATCAAAATTTTTATATTCTTAAATACCAAAAGACTTTTTATAAGTTATAAAAACTTATAATTAAATATGATTAAATTTTATTGTCTTTCTTAAAAATCTTAAAAGTTTTAATTGAATATCATAAGACATATTTATACTATTTAAATATCCTAATTTTTATAAAAAATATATATTTTAAAATTCTTTAAAATTGTAACACAATACACCCCATAAATCTCTAACATAACTTGGACAATAATAGATCTTATTGTTTTGTTTGATAGAATAATAATTCTAAATCCTCCTGCATCATTCTCCTACAATTCTTTCTACTACAAATTCCCTTGATTTATGAACAGCTAAATCTCTAACATAACTAGGACAAATTTTATCTTATCGTTTTATATTTCTAAGACATTAAATGAATTTATTTTTTGTTCAATACTTATTATTTGAGACTATTGTGCACTCATAATTAAGCACTAACCAATCTTTTTCTTAGTACATGATGGTTCTCCTCTTTCTTCTGTTGATGATATACTCAAACTGTTGTTTTATTGGTACCACTAGCTAGTATCCTTCTTGATACATACATATTTTGCAGAAGAAAAAAATCCATCACAATTAGCATTACCTTAGCATTTTATTTCATATTTGGCCAATTTTTTACTCTACTTGATAGATTATTCATGGCCATTCATAGTTAGTTAATGGAACCCTAAAGTGATTAGGTTATGATTGTTAAAGGATCAATTTTCAATTAAAAAAAAAGATTTTTTTATTCCTATTAATAATTGAAAAGTTAGTAAATGGACTAGATATATAAAAGAGAGTAAAAATAATTTTATTGAACTTTTATGTATAAAAGAAAATTAAAATTAATTCAAAAGATTGATATGTGGTGACAATAGTAATTGAACTTTTATATATTTATAAATAGATATATATATATATATAAGAGAGTAAAATTATTATTTTTATCAATGAATCGTGTAATATCTTATTGTTGTTGTGAACAATTCGCACTAATGTCAAATTTATAAAATAATTTTCTTATAAGTTCTTTATATATAAAAATATATTTAACTAATTGAATAATTTAATTTAATTTTCATAAAGAAAATCAAGCTTTTTTTAAAATACAAAATAAATAAAGTTTATAAAATTTTATATAATTTAAAAATTAATTACTTTTTTATCACACCACTTTATTATTTTAACAGATAATATATCAGCAAGCTATAAAAGTAGAAAATAATGCTGCTAAACAACAAGGAGTGAAAAAGGACTAGTATGAGTGCGTTGGTATTCTCTGATCCTTTCCTTTTGTTTCTTTTTCAACTTTTATGAGTTGGAACTTTTTTTTGGTCGGATCAAACTTTTTCTTGGTTGGCTATATAGTGTTTATGTTACTTACGGGATCAATTCTTTTTGTTATATATACGTTTTGTAGTATAAAATTTATGATAGAAATTACATTCATTTTCATTATTAATAATTTAAAATTAACTTTATACAATTTTAAACAATCAGACATTAAGGCTCTCTAGCTAAAAGACATTCATCGTGTTAGGATAAAGACGACTCTCTTCGTGCAATATTTTTTTTGATATCCCAAAGTTTATCATCAGTCATGTAAATTATTTAGAAAATGACCTCAAAAGATTCCCGGGATCAACAATAACAAATTCATCAAAACTCCTTTACAACCCTATGAGGTTATGACTACGAATAATTTGTATATATTTTTAATTCTTCTTCTTCTTTTCCTTTCATCAATGATTTCTTGTTTGTTTATTTTTTATTTAAATTTATAGTTTATCAAGAAGGCACTCACTTTTCTTTGACTCTCCTAATTGTCATTTCATTTTGGCGAGCTTGTGTTATAATAATAGCAGTCTACATGCACATTAAGAATTAAAAAATGTTGTCTTTGTTAAAAATAAAATAAAGTTATCAGCGTCACGTTCCCTCTAGTCGTAAAAGATATAAATAAAGTGGAGCTTCTCTTAAGAATATTTGTAGCATTTCTGAAAAAGAAAAATTGCATCTATCTTATCCATAGATTTATTAATGTAATATACTTTTACTAATGATAAGTTATTGACAGAATTAAATCATCTCATATTATTGAGTAATATAATGATAAATATATTTTTATCATGCTATAAATATGAAAAAATGAAGTATTAATCGTTTTGATCAACAATTATTTTTTATTAAAAAAACTTAAATTAAATATCTTTAGTTTAATCTCTCTCTTCTCTTACTATTGAGTCAGAGTTTAAATTTTTATTTGACACTAACAAGGTTTTCAATTATATTTCCAAAGTTATCTATTTATTTTTCAGTTATTAATGATTTGAAGTAATTAAAAGAATATATAGAAATGATAATTTTATTCTACCCACTTTTTAATAATGATTATAAGTAGCTAACACATTATTAGGAAGGCATGCATAACCTCGTGATTTATCTTACAATATTCATAATTTAATCTTCCCAATTTTTAATAATTAATTATTATAAGTAGCTAACACATTATTAGGAGTAATAGTTTTGACTAATTTCAACGTGTCACTATCAACCTATATTATATTGTACCGGACAAAACACACAAATATAGGAATATGCATGGTATAGGCATGTACTTCTCAATTTATGAATTAGCTTATTGAAAGGCTTCGAAATGTGCGCATAAATAAAATAAGAGAGCAAATTAAATTTGGCTCCATGTGGTTAATCTACTGCACACCTTGTGTGGGGATAGGTAATTCAATGAAATATTTTTTCTTGTCCTCCAGAAAAATAAAGTTTGGGTCCATATGGTATGCGAAACAAATCAATTTGGCTAAGCATGGCTTAAATCTTTGATGTGATAGTCATATTTTATAAGTAGCTCCTTATTTAATTTTTAACATCTTGAGGACTAATATATCTTGTATTTCCATTAAAAAATCAAATAGGAGAATAAATTATTCCCCCCAAGTCTATTATTATTTTTTGAACAATTGATCTTTTCCCCCTATTTTGTGTCGTTTCTTGCAAAATTCAAGTTATATTTATTATCTATATTTTTTTATAAAGATTAATTATATTTATTATTATTATTTTGTTTGAAATAGATCAAAATGGTATATCTGAAATAAAATATATTGATGTCCCAACCAAAATTCAAGGTTTCTTGGCCAAAATCTGAAGTCTTTTGGATTAACTGGTATGGTTGAAATTTCGTAAAAAAGGATGACCATTTGCAAAATGTTTAACATTCAACTCAGAAAATGTTTCATTAAAATAACAATGACACTTATCCCTCTCTCAAAGATAATATTCTCCTGTAGCAATAAAGTATTTTTTTTACTCCACAGTGATGTTCTAAGTTGATAATGATATAGATTGATACAGTGTTTGTGTTTAAATAACCCATTATACGGACTGTTCCTTAAGCCCAATCCTCAACAAGTTTCATTGTGTATACAACCATTATTACGGGTCATTCACGTCAGTTCTATTAAAAGTTTCGCCAATCAGGGAAAATTGATAATCGATTTTGAGCGTTTGGATTCTAAATAGAAAAATCTTAAATCATGGTTTATATTAAAAAAATTCTCTGGTAAAACTTTTTTTCGTATGATATACGGAGGTTTCCACCCAAACGATGGGATCTACCAACAGAGAATCAACAAGGATTATGGGATACCTCTTCTCCCAACAAAAACTAAAAAAAGAGATAATGTTTCATTTTTACTCTACATAGTAGATTCCAAAAAAAGACAAAACTCAGATGTAGTATTTCAATTTTATTTTTAATTAAATTATTTTATATTTAATGTCATTTTTTAATCAAAATTTATTATGAAAGTTATTAAGCCAAATTTTTAATTTCAATTAAATAACAATTAGAAAAAACTTCAAAATTATGTAATTATGTGTTATCAATTATAAAATGAGATAGTAAACATTACCAATAAGGTTTTTTTTTAAAAGAAATGACAAATATTTGATTCCTTATTCATGCGTGTAAAAAAAGATTTTATTGAAAAAGATAAAATTTGTTTTGATAATTTCTGTGTATCAATTATTAATCTCATGATTTTTATTATAAAAAAATTTTACTTTTAATATAAAAAAAAATCAGAAATGAACATTAATTTAATTATTTCAGTCTAGTCCTTCCTACGGTTACCCTAAAATTGGGGGTAGAGTAGAGTGCGACTTGTGTTGATTTGCTTTCTACATTTCTTTCCTCTACCACATGTACAGGTCACAAACCAAACACACGTAATTGAAGTCATTTCCATGACTTTTCAAAGGACCTGACTTGAGTAAACTTCTTCTTCATTATAACAACCACAATGCACAGCACAGTCATTCACCACTCGTCTCTCTCCCTCTCTCTCTCTCTTAATTGACACGTTTCTATCTCTATAAAACCACACATACCCAGTGCCCCTACCACCGTACTAGCTAAAGAGAATTGAATTGTAGTAACAACTACTACCAATGATGATGTCTAAGTCTGAGTCAGAGAACAACAAGTGTAGTGAAGATCATGTGCCGACAAAGCTCTCTCTCTTAATCTCACGCCCGACCATGCCGCCGGAAACTCTCATGTCCCCGCCGCAGAACACGATCTCGGTTCCCTTCAAGTGGGAGGAAGCACCGGGGAAGCCTAGGCATTGCCACACCGAATCGGATCCCGAGGACAGTACTACTGCCGTTAAAAAAACCTTGGAGCTGCCTCCGAGGTTGTTGTTTCTGTTGGACAGTACCAACAAGGTTTCCGACGTGGACAGGCCTTCTCCTACGACCGTGCTTGATGGGCCTTACATAGGCCGGGCCATGTCCTTCACCACCTCCTATAGGACTCCCAGGGCTAACTGGAATTCCAATTTTGGGTCCTCCAGGTGGAGCGGTTACAAGAAGTTTACCACCGAGGATGCTGAGGGCAGTTTTGACTTTTCACTCCACTCAAGCTCTACTATGCCTAACGTGAAGATCACAAGGGTTCCAAGACGAGGAAGCTTCTGGGCTCTGTCTAAGCAAAGGTCACATATGTGGGTAAGTCTTCATACTATAAAATTCACAAGACTAAATTACGTACACTGCTACTTTCTAACTTTTCATGAAATTTGCACAACTTTTTCTGTATTTTTTTTTTATCATTTACGTTAACTTTTTTTTTTTATAGAAAACACGGCATACTATTTTTTAAATAATTAAAAAATCGGTATATTATATAAGAATAATAATTTTTGAATAATTAAGAGATAAAAAAATTGTAGAATAATCGTTATCTGTCCGTTATTTTTAACAATAATTTTCTTGATTTATTCAATATATGTTATTATTTATTCTATGCTCAATCATGGATTCCATGTGCCTGACAAAATAGGACTTATAATTTTGACTTGTGTACGTCTAAACCATCTATCATTGTACATTTCACATTATTTTGTTGCTTCAAGGTACCGTGATATATTGCTATTATCCATAACATACATAAAGCAGAGCCAGCTAAGGTGTTAGCTAGGTATGCATTATAAAGGGCATATTGTTTCATGAACAAAGGTTTTGTTTGACTACGAGGATATAATTAAATAACGTAGCCAGAGCCACCGAAATTATAAAAGCTTGTATATTAGTATGTTTTATTTTCTTTGTAAAAAACAAAAACAAAGTTCTGATTTCGTTTTTAAAGAATATTGTCCTTGTTTAATTTTCTTAAGCTAAGTGTACCCTACACTCACACAAGAAATTAATAGAAAGACTTGCTTACTTTCTGTTAGTCAAGAAATTAAAACAGTCAAATAGCAACAACATTTGGTTACCGAAAGCTGGACTTTCTTCACTACCTGGCTAAAGAAAAAGCACCGACTGTTATTGTTGCTTGTGGGACTAAAACAACATTATTTTTTGTTCCTAAAACATTTTTTTATTTTTTTTTCTTAAAACTAAAAAATACGTAAAATAAGTGTAACTATTATAGTAAACAAATAATTAAGTACTTTCTTCATTGGATATTCTTGCCAGTTGCAAGTGAGCAATTCTTGTTGTCTTTTGGGGAAAAAAAGAACAAAAAACATTTTAAGAACATCCCCATTCCCCAGCATAATACTTTTGAAGATCTCGCAAATCATTCAAGTCAATGATGAAAGGTCATTCTGAAGGAAAAAAAAATTAATGTGAACACTATTTTTTTTCTTGGTTGAAAGTTGAAACATTATATGCTCGGATTTACTAAGATTTTACAAAACTAAAATCAATGGGCATAGTTGGTTTGTCCACCAATAAAAATAGAGTATTTCTTGGTTTGTTAGATTTCTTTGCCTGCACCGTTTGGCTATTTACTCCTTCCCTGTGCCTATGACTTGGTTAGGTTGATATCTCATCATATAATTATATTTTTTTATAACTGCAGGCAAGCATTTATGAAAGCTTTAAGCAAGTGGTCCCATGGAGACGCAAGCAACAGACACAGAAAAAATGTGCTTCCAAATTTGACACTGTTTGATATTTTAGATTTTTACTCTTGTCAAATGGAGTTATTTAAAAAATTATATCATCTGACAGGAAAAAAAATGACCTCCTAGCAAGAAAATAACATTTAGTATATAAATAAAAAGTTATTTTACACGTCGCAGTCGTCTCTCATAGCATAGGATTCATACTGCCTGTATATAATATATAATCACCTATATATGTGTTCAAGATTAAAAATGTTCAACTATACACGTGCTCAACATTAAAATGAAAACAAATAATTCATATAAGTAATATAGTGATTTATATTTTTTAATATAGTGATTTTGAATTCAAATCATGATTGACATTTTTTTTAATATAAAATAATTTGTGTTAGAAGAAAAATATTTACTTTATGTATTCATGTTTTTCGACAAAAAAATATCATTATTTTTTGTAAATAAGAGAATGTCTTAAAACAAATTGTATTTGTAACGGATCATCTGCAATTGAAACACCGATCAATAAGGTAGATTCTATTGCAGTTGAAACGACAAAAAAAAAAGGGCTTTTATTGGAATTGAAATATCAAAGAGGGTCTCGCTACTACGTCATTCGTGTGTTTCGTACGAGATTAATTTTGTAACATTAAGCATTTCCTGTCATCTAATGGTACCAAGATGTTTATACATGAGTGAATGCTGTCAGATTAATAGTTAAATTTTAATTTTATGTATTAGATTTTTTTTATTAAGATTAACTTTACTAGTGGTAAAAGTATGAACTTACTTAACAAAAATATCGATCAGGTTTTTAGAGAATTTATGTGATATTAAAAAAAATTATAAAATATAATTGTTGCGTGTTGATTGAGTAGTTTTTTTTCTATTTATTATTATCAGCAAACAACATCTTTGATTCATTTGGAAAGAGGATATGAGTACACGGTACTCAAATCTTACAAGCCAGCAATATAATAAAATAAAAAAATCGTTTTGTAACCAGTGAGAACTAGAAAGACAAGTATTAACCCAAAGTAAATAATATATCCCTAGCTACCACTGTTATACCAAATATTACATGAAATATTTGTTCCAAAACAAACACTGTTATACCAATTTTAACAATAACCAGGCTAGGTTTGGAACAAAACTTCCTGCATAGTCCTTAATTATCAAATACCCCATCACTAAATATACACCTGTTCCTTATTGTAAGAAAAGAAACTTCGCATAGTGCAGTAATTAATTTGACTAGAAGATAATTTAAAGTCCACCAAATTGCAATATGCCAGCACTGGCAGTCACAGATGATATTGAAAAGCTAGCAATTACAGTTCGACGTAACAGCGTATATTAAGACGCGTGTCATACAACTATGAGAGAAATGTTGACCATGGTTAGCAAACATACGTAATTGAAAAGCTAGTTTTAAACCTCAATTAACTATGAGGTGTTTGTTTAGTAGACTAAAGTAATGATATTTTTAAGAGTATTATTATTATTATTAATTTTATAAATATTATTCTCATAAAAGAATTTGGTAACTACTTATATATAATTTTTAAAAAATATTGGTAAATTTATTTCAATTCAAAAATGAAAATATTAAGAAAATATGTAGAATAAAGGGACAGAAGTCAGGATAGAGAGTGACGTTAATGACTAGGCATCACAGCGGGACCCGAACCTGTGGGTATCCGTCCGAATTTGTCTCGATTTTAATGGGGAAAAATCAAAATTTTTGGATTCAGGTTCGGGTTTTCCCTGGTAGCCAAAAGCAGGGGCGGGTATGGGGTTACTGATACCCGCCCCCGTCCCCGTCCCGTAATAAATAATATTAAAAAAATAAAAATATATATTATTTTCTAATTTTTTAATTGAATTGATTGATTTTGTTTTGTAATTTTAAAATTATGATCTCATATTTTAAATGTGGGTTTGTTATTATTATTTTTTTGTTACATAATTAACTTTTTAATCCGATTTTTCAATAAAAAAAGTTATATTATTTTTTTTATTTTTTAAATTTTAATCAAATAGCGGGGACGGGGCGGAGTGGGGAAAACCCGACCCCAAGCGGGGACAAGGATGGGGATAGATTTTAAAACCCGGCGGGGAACGGGGCCGGGGGCGGGGAGTGAGTTTTGGGGCGGGGGCGGGGGCGGGGAGTGAGTTTGGGGGCGGGGACGGGGACGGGAAATGCAATATCCGCCCCCGCCCCGCTCCGTTGCCATGTCTATTAATGACTTTCTAAAGCAAACACAACTTTAGTAGAGAGAGCAGCTTGATTTTGGTAAGAATAATAGCAGTAGTGATCATTTCGCCTTTATCATTCTGCGTTGTTATATTTTTTTAGACATGTTTTGTGTGGCTATCTTGACTTACTTTCAAAGAAGAATCATGTTCCATGATGTTTATATTTACACTGAAAGCCAATCATTTTTAAATATTGACTAGCTAGTAGATAATAAAAATCAATGGTCAATTAGTCTTCACGTATGCTTATAATGGTCATGGACCAGACTCTTAGTCAACGGATCGACTAGCATAAAATTTGTCTCTTTATCTTCTATTGAAATCTTTTAATTTTGAATTATATTCTCTTTTAGCAACAACCAGAAAATTTGATGTCAATAAACTTAGACTTTGTAGACCTCCTCCTATATATTCTTATTGGACTAAAGTTATCTAAGTGTACATTTAAGTGAGAGTTTTGTAAATTTGATTTCAATAAAATTAATGTTAAAAAAAATGATAAGTTTCATATATGAAAAGTTTTCTTCTTCTTAAAAGCTACTAATAGAACCTAGTATACTTTTTTTCTAATATAAAACTTTTTAAAATTTCAAATCAATCAATTCTTAAATATGAGTCAAATATATGAATATTTACCAAAAATCAAAATAATATTTAACGTCAAATAATATCATAATCACTCGATTCATGTTAAAAATATCATTATTTTTTTAATCATATTATTAATACGGAGTATTTATGAATTTGTTGAGAAATATGATTAATTATTTTTAGTGAAATTCTTTCTTTTTAATCACATTTTCTTTATTCACAACACTTAAATTTAAAATTTTATTTTTAAGAAGGCCAAGTCTAATACTACTCAACTAAACTACTTGTTGATAATATCACTATTTATTTATGTAAATTAGAAAGAGTATTGAAATTGAAAAGGGAAATGCTACAAAGTACGAATGCGTGTGACACGAATTTTGTTTTAAGTAATTACCCACCGTGTGTATTCTTTAAATATCCTACTTTTTGTTTTTTTTATAATTTAACATTGATCCAATCATGGATAAACACGTAGTTTTCGGATGATTTCATATAGAGTTGGTTCGACACATATAGCATTGTTGTATTAAAATTTATGTTATGAATCACATATTTATTATTAAAAGGCACACCAATTAGATAAGAGAGAAAAAAATTATAATCTACCATTCTCTTGAACTTTTAAATAATGTAGAAGAATTTTTGACATATTCAATAAAAAAAAACATTTAAAAATTATATTATCTATCATTCTTAAAAAACATTTAAATAGATTAAGGATGAAAAATATTTATAAACTAAATAACTAATGCTTGACCCTGATTCTTAAGCACTGTGGGGCATTTAATATGATATATTGGATCAGAAATTGTATTAAAAAATTACACTATGCTTCGTTAACTAAACCAGTCGTGCCTCATTTAATTTATTTTAGGTAAACAAAGCAGTTAATTAATCGTTTGGACCCGTTTCTGTGTGGACCCCTGTTGGTTTGCTTCTTTAAGACAGTACGTGTTATAGAACAATAAAGCATATAATACCAATCAATGGACGTTATTTCACAATGACATATCATAGGTTCCAAAAGTAAGATTGTAAGTATTAGCAAAAGATAACAGGGGAAAAAAGCTCATTACATTCTTCTCCGACTGAAGTCACACGAAATAACATGTGCTGTGCAGTCAAATTAGTTTCCTAATTCACAATATTATCCTAAGATAGTAAGATATACCTACTAGAGTCCTTTCCTTTCCTATTTTATATGGTAATTTTTCTAATTTCTATATACTCCTATATCTTTTGTTCACCCGCAAATTCCAGGAAAGTCAAGCTTGGAGTGCCGTACACCTTCTCTTCTTGTAATTAGCTTTAAAGCAAGCTTGCCTCAGCTTCTTGGCTTCTTCACTTAGTTCCAGTCCTGGTAATTTTTCCAACAACTTTTTATGCTCCTCCAACCTAGCAACCTCGTCTTCTAAACCCATTTCCTGCACCAAAGACAACACAAACACTTTCAAACATTGACCATACTACCTAATAAAAACTGATGGTTAAGAATATTAAGACCAATAAATTAGTAAAAATTACAAGTTCTTAAGTATCATATCCGCGTGGGGTCCTACTCCTAGAATAGTAACTTTGAATTTGTCATCCAGTAAAAACAAAATTGTGTACTCCTTGACTAAATAAGACATGTGATATTGGAAAAATCCAAAGAGAATGTTGTTTTCAGTTCAGGTGCATTAAATGTTAATTGGTCATTCTCATAGGACATATATACTACAGTAGCTATGTATACCTTAACTTTGTTGATGACCATTTGCAAGCTCTTGATTTTCCTACGAGGCCATCTCATGATGTTGAGCTCCCTGCACCTTTTCTTCAACATGGTTACCCTAACATTCATTTGCTTGGCAGCTTCATTTATGGGAACACCAAAATACCTGCTTATTTCTTCAAATTCCAAAGCACATGGCCTCTTCTTCGTACCGCTGCTACTAGCTAGAGGTCTCTGATCAATAATCTGCACTTTCTCTTTCTTCACACAAGTGGCAGAAACATTTTCAGTGGCCCATAAGGCATCTCCAAAACCCTTTTCTTGATTGCAATGAAACCCTTGGGGAACAACACTGTTCCATGGCTTTTGGTCCAACTCCTCCAAATCTTCATCAAGGGGTGGGAGGATGAAATCGAGGCCCCAACTTTCCCAATCCGGAAGCTCATTGCTTGGATATGGCGACTGCGGTGTCCAATCAAGGTCGGAGAAATAACCCTTTAATGGTGAAATCTCCATTATTCTGCACACCATTAAAAATAATAGTAAATAACACACACGGACAAAATGGAAAAGAAACAATATCGTAGAAAGTTCCTACATATCAACCTCGAAAGTCACGAGAAACTACTACTGTTTCATAGGAACAGTGATTCTGAATCATAGTAATCAAAGCAAAACACAAAAAAGAGCTTACTTGTGAGTGTCGTTTAGATGAGGAGAGCAAAAACAAGAGTTGTTGAGGGCATGAGGAATGATGTCAAGGTTGGGGAAATCGTTGTCGGAGACAAAGACAAAGTCCATAGCTGAGAGATGGAGAATGTAGAATGCGCCGCGCGTGTCAGAGTGTGTCTCGGAGAAAAGAGGGAAATGTGTGTCCTTTTTATAAGGTGACAAGATGATGCCGTCGTGTTTGTTTGGGAGAAAGGGTGAGTTACGTTACAATTGTTCAGACCAAGAGTAAAGCATTGTTCCGCGCGTTAATTAAGTTTTGGAGTCATCGAATCGAATATGCATTAAGGCCTAATTACTCATTAATATTAAGTGGGAAGAACGAGGCTTACATACATCGTGAACAACTGAAACATTATCTTACTTAATTTTCAAATAACAATCTCATTAAGCAGCGAATCAGTAAAATCTATCCCAGCAATTTTTCTTTTTTTCTTTTGAAGAAATTTTAAATATTTTTAAAACATAAAACATAAAAAAATGGAATGTTACCATATATTACAACTTACAAGTACTGCTGTTCTTTTGTGTGTATGAGCATGCGGGTGAGGGGTTTGTAAAAGCGTGTTTTTTTCCATATATATCTTCTCATCATTTCAGTTTTGAGGAAATGTTCTTATATGCAGATAGTTGTTCGTACAGTACTATAGTAACGCACGAAAATATAAAGTACTCCCCATCTTATTTTTATAAGATGCAATTAACTAATTCCTGCTTTTTTTTAAAAGAGAAACTAGTCCCTGTGTTAAGATTAATGAAATTAGTTATCATAGTTAGTAGTATTAAATTATCTTTAATTTATATATATTTTTAAATTACGACTAACACTAATAAAATATTTTATTAATTTTAAATCTCTTTTATCATATATATTACTTTAATTTTCATTGGTTATGCATAAGAATAGTCAAAGTAGGTTTCCAAAATATTTTTTATACAAGCTAAAAACTATCAAAGAGCCTAAGAAACTAATGAATTCTAAATATTATTTATAGAACTCAAAAAAATATATACCCATAATAAGAATATTTTATGAAAAATATTTTAGATTGATTTTTATAAAAAGAACAAAATTCAACTTCTAATTTGAATCTTATAAAAAATACTGGAAAGGCTAGTGATATTCATTTCCTTAATTTTTAGAGAAATTATTACATGATATAAGACCACCACTTATTTATGATTTATAGTCTCAATCAATCTATATCATAAGTTCTTTTATTTACAAAGAAAAACTTAATAATATTTTTTTTACATGTCATGTGAAGATTAAAAAGGACCACATGGTCCTAACTTGTGAATTAAACACCTAATAATTTTTCTTATATGTTTAATTAATGTGTTGAGGATGAGTTTTAACACAACGATAAAGTTGTGTTTTGGTGATTTGTTGGTCATGGATTCGAATCCAAAAACACTCTCTTATATGCGCATAATGTGGAACTTTCGGACAATGGAGTACGTAATTTTTTATATTTAATTTGTTCAATATTGGATGAAAATAGGAGAAATGAAGATGAAAGAAAAAAAATTAAGGGAGAAAGTGATAGGTGATGTGATTAAAAAGAAAGAAAAGAAAGATAAGAACATTTACAATAATAAATAAATAAATAACTTACATGAATTTGTTTAGTTGTTTGGGGAAGAAAATTTTCTACCTGGGCACAACAAACTCGTTGTATTGCAAATTCTCAATGAATGACGACACCTATATATACGAAGTTGATACCAAGAAACTTCGTAAAACACCATAATAAACAATTCTCTCTGGATAAACGCTTATGGAAGGTTAAAGCTCAATGCATTGTGCATGCATGTCCTATATATGTGCGATGAGGAGGTCATGACTCATGGCTTTATATGTTATATGATCAATATATGATGTATGCATGATGATAGTTTGATCACAATGGCCATCCTTAATGTACGTAATATGAAAGAATTGATTTATACCCGGCCCCGACCAAAAAGCAACATGCATGCATGGTACTGGCAACGCCAAAATAAGACAAAGTCAGAAAGCCTCTGTGGTGGAACTCAACAAATTAAAACAAAAGCAACGTGGCAGTAATTTCGTTGCATTAACACAACATAAGTTGTACTATAATTCTATAAAGCATTTTTGTTCCTTTACCTAATTAGTTGGAATTTCGAATTTGTGATATTTTAAGGCATTCACTTATGCTGAAGTGTAATTCAACACATCATATCAGAGTGATTATAATTTTACTGATTTTTTTTTTCTGATAACAATAAATCAACACATCATATCAAAGTGTTACAGACCCTAATTCGTCAAAAATAATAATAAATATTCGTTAGAAATCTTGAGAACAGACAAAATGAATATTTCTCTCCAACAAGATATATCCTGATCAATTTTTATATAATACCACATCTACCAGAAATTTTTGAAGTGACAATTAGTTGCGCTTAAAGTCTCAATTTTTCAAGTCCTAAACTCACAATTGAATAAGCTACAGTGATTTTTTTAGCTGCGCAGTTGAGATAGCTTGTTGTTTGCGTTTCAAAGATATGGTACACCTTTAGTTCTCACGCGGCACTTTTAGGTCACAACTAGCCAGCCCAATTCAAGAAATGCAGGAGTTAGTGCTATGAATCTTTCAAACTAACGGCATCCTAAGGTGTTATTATGTGAGGACTTAATTACTAGATTTTTAAATTATTAAGATTTTTATAAAGTGTTTTTTACTATAGTGTCTTAATTTCCTAAAAAAAACTATAGTGACTTAATTAAAGACTTGATAAAAAGTCAGGGAACTATAAATTATTTTTTACCAAAAATAAATATATAGTACATTTTAATTAAATAAAAATTAAAACCTTCATTTGACTTTCTTTTTTTTTACATTTCAATCCCATCAAATCTCCATTTGATGCATTTTTTCAATCCCCCATTTGAATTTTTCCCAATTTATTGCCATAAAATTCAATCCCCAATTATAACAGGTAAATGGCTAAAGGCACGGACACGATTGTTGGAATTACTGTATAAAAATTCTTAAGAGTTGCATCTTGCAATTATTATTATTATATATAAGGCGTCCTGATTTCCAAGCTCAGTACACCCGAGGTCAGCAATCCGGATTATTTAATATTATGCTCATGGTTCAGTAAGAAAAAAAAAAAAGGTTTCATATTCAGTAAAATTTTAACAAACAATTAGGAAAGAAAAATAATAACATACTCCTACAAGAAAAATTAGAAAAATAAATTAAAACAATCCTCAATTTAATCCTTAAATATTAAGGGAACATCACATTAATCTTCTAAATATTTTTTTATCATATTATTAATTTATTAAAAGTTAAAGAGGGATTATATTAGCCTCTTACAAAATCCATTAAAATTGACTTAAGTTGTGTTTAATTTAAAGGAGAGAAACAGAATAAATGAAAATAGAAAATAAATAATTTAAAAAGGAGAATAAAGTAATATGTTTTGTTGTTTGATTTAAAAGAAATAGGTGAGAAATAATAATTTTTTTGTTTGGATAATCAATTTTTACTATTTGTGAAGACATAATTTGCAAACTTAAATTTCTTCCAATTCATTTGATTGTACCAAACAACAAACCTCAGTTCCATTTGCGGTGTATTATTTTCGTCCACCGAAACAAACGCAACCTTAAAAATAGGGAGTTTGGAAAATTTGAAAGAAAAAAAAAACAATATTAGTCACGTAAATCCATTTTTACTATCTAAATTGAGTCGTGGGAGATATAAAATTATCAGCAAATTTATTCTTTTTATCAATAGATTAAGGAAGGAAAGTCCTTATACTTATAAAGTATAAAGTGTGATGCTTTCGACTCATAAATAATATGAAATGTTTGATTCAAGATTTTAAGAAATTATATCTATCATGATTTTGTGCTTAAGAAAACTCAATAGATCGATTAAAAGAAGAAAGGTATTTATATATTTAGTCTTAAATATTAAGTAACTCCTAAGTAATGAGGACATTCTGAGGTACTGCATCAGAAAAGGTATAAAAAAAATTACTACGTTTTGCTTCGTTTTTTTTTATAGGCACTGCGTTTTTTTTTTTTACTAAATATAGGCACTACGTTTTTATTTCTTAATTAAACCAGTCATACCAAAAGAATTAAACGAGTCATGTCTCGCTTATTTTGGGAAGACAAAGCAGTTAATCGTTGTGACCCGTTTCTGCATCGTTGCCTGTTGGTTTGCTCTCTAAGACAGTACTAATAACAATCAATGGACAATAATATTCAGAAAGACATTTTTTTTTTGTGAGTTATCAGAAAGACATGTCAATTATCATAGGTTCCAAAAGTAAGATGGTAACTATTAGTAAAAGATAATATGAAAATAACTCATTAACATTATATTAAAAAAACATTATACTTCGACTGAAGTCACACGTAATAACATGTGTTGTGCAGTCAAATTAGTTTCCTAATACACAATACAATATAAACCTAAGATAGTAATATATACCTACTAGAGTCCTTTAATTCCTATCCCATTTTATATGATTTTTCTAATTACTGTTTAATTACTCCTATGTCTTTTATGTTTCACGCGCACATTCCAGGCAATAAGCAAGAAAGTCAAGCTTGGAGTGCCATACACCTTCTCTTCTTGTAATTAGCTTTAAAGCAAGCTTGCCTTAGCTTCTTGGCTTCTTCACTTAGTTCCAGTCCTGGTAATTTTTCCAACAACCTTTTTTGCTTCTCCAACCTTGGAACCTCGTCTTCCAAACCCATTTCCTGCATCACAGAACAAAAATTTTCAACCATTGACCACTACCTAATAAAAGCTAATGCCTAAGAACAGCAAATTAGTAAAAAATACAAGTTCAATTCTTAATTTTCCTATCCGCGTGGGGTCCTACTCCTAGAATAGTAAACTTCGAATTTGTCATCAAGTAAAAACAAAATTGTTTACTCCTTGATAAGACACGGGATATTGGAAAGATCCAAAGAGAATGTTGTTTTCAGTTCAGGTGCATTAAATGTAGGTCATATTCATAGGACATAGTACCTAGCTATTAGGTACGTACCTTAACATTGTCGATGAGTAATTGCAAGCTCTTGAGTTTCCTATGTGGCCACCTCATGATGTTGAGCTCCCTGCACCTTCTCTTCAACATGGTTAGCCCCACATCCAATCTCTTCGCTGCTTCAGTTATGGGAACACCAAAATGCTTCTTTATATCATCAAACTCTAACACACACGTCCTCTTCTTGCTGCTACTGGACACTGGCAATGGCCTCTGATGAATAATATTCTGCACCTCCTCTTTCTTCACATAACTCGCAGTGGCTGACCCATTTTGATTTTGAATCGCGAATGAAGCTTCCTCAAATTCCAAAGCACAAAGCCTCTTCGTCGTAGTGCTGCTACTAGCTAGAAGCACTGGCAATGGACTCTGATCAATATTATTCAGCACTTGCTCTTTCTTCACACAAGTGGCAGAAACATGTTCAGTGGCCAATAAAGCATCCCCAAAACCTTTTTCATGATTGCAACGAAGCCCTTGGGGAACAACAATGTTCAAGGGCTTTTGGTCCACCTCCTCCAAATGTTCACCAAGGGATGGGAGGCTGAAATCGAGGTCCAGATTTTCCAAATCTGGGAACTCATTGAAGCAAAGGTGGTTGCTTGAACATGGCAACTGCGGTGTCCACCAATCAAGTTCGGAGAAACCCTCCAATGGTGAAACCTCCATTATTCTGCAGTTAGAATTCATATATACACCATTAAAAATAAATAACACACACGAACAAAAAAATAATAAGGAGCCAGAATAAAGAAAAGAAACAATATAATATTAGTATAATACAAAATATATATATATATATATATATATATATATATATATATAAAAGATCCTATCAACCTCGAAAGTCTGAGAAATTACTGTTCCATAGGAACACTGATTCTGAATGAAACATAGTAAATGCAAAACAGAAAGAAGAAAGAAGAAAGGAGCTTACTTGTGAGGGTGGTTTAGTTGAGCAAAGGAAAAGGATGAGCTGAAGGTATGAGGAATGATGTCAAGATTGGGAAAATCGCGGTCAGAGACAAAGACAAAGCCCATATCGGAAACGATCGACTGAGAGAACTGAAAGAGACTGTGGGGAGTGCGCGTCTCTCTGTAATAGGGGATGAGAAAGTGTGTGTATTTATAAGTTGGTCGTGTTGTTTGGGGAAAAGGAAAAGGGGTTACAACTTAAAAAGTTACAATTGTTCAGACGAAGTGTTGTTCCGTTAAATTGTGGAGCCATTGAATTCTATATATAACGAGGGGCTGCATCATAATCATATGCATTTGAGTTTGCATTAATTACTCCTTAATATTAGTGGCAATTGAATGAGGCTTATTCATTAATTCTCCCTCACGCATACATACATACATACATCTGTATGCCGTGAACAACTCAAGTTCAACTCTTGCTTCCCCCTTATCTTAACTAAATTTACAAATTTAACAATCTCATTAAATAATCTATAAACATATATAACTATACATATTTCTTTGGTAAACCTTTAAATTATAATTGTTATTGTCAACACATTTTTCAATTGTTTTTTTTCCTTTTATTTTAAAAACACAAAGTGTTTTTTTTTTCAACTAATAATAATAATAGTTCTCTCGCAACTAATTAACTAGGGAATGAGTAAAACCCAACCCAACATTTTTTCCTTCTTTTGAAGTAATTTTAAATCTTTTGGAAACATAAAAAACGGAATCTTTTAAGTAGAATTAGAAATTCCGTAAAAAAAGTAGAATTAAAAGTTAGAAACATATACAAGTATTATTTGTGTATAAGTGCATGCCGGTGAGGGGTTGTAAAAGCGTGTTTTTTCATATGTATATTCTCTTCATTTCATTTATGAGGAAAGTGATAGATCTTAAATTGAGATCTTAGAATATTTTTTTTAGACCTTATAGTGTCAAATAGGATTAAAGATTTCTTAAAATTTCTTCTTTTTTTTTAATGGTAGATCTCATTTTGAAATCTTAAAGAGAGAAAAAAAAATATTTTTTTTAAACAATGTGCATATTAAAAGGAATCATGTAGTTTTAACTTCTAACTTTTAAACACCTAATAATTTCTCTTAAGTTATGTTGAGGATTGGAATGGAAATAGGAAAGATGAAAATAGTTAAAAAGAGAAAGGCATAGGTGATGTGATGGAAAAAGAAAAGATACGAGAATTTATATTAAAGAAATTTACATGAATATTTTATTAATTTTTAATAATATTTTACATTTTTTTATAATGTTACATCATATTTCTTATTTTAAGTAATTCAATCAATTTTATTTTCGAACCAAAATATTCACTAAAAATAGACTCTATTTTATATATAATTTTTTATATTTTATTATTTATCTTAATATCATTTTATCTTAATTGAAAATACTTTAAGAAATTAAAGTCCTTATAAATTAAAAATCTTGTAATTAAATCTCCATATACTAATACCTTTATAACGCCATTAGTTTGTGTTGGCCGGATATTGTGCTGAGTGGATATCCTAATGAAGTAAGGTTTCTAAATCCCGTAAAAATAAAATTCTAAATCCCCAATTTCATTAGTTGGTTGGGATACGCATAAGAAACTTTTCTACCTTTGCACAACAAACTCATTGTATTGCAATGAATGACAACTATACGAGGTTGATTCCAAGAAACTTCTTCAAGCACCATTAACAATTCTAGCTCTCCGGAAAAACTTATGAAAAGTTAAAGCTCAAGGCAATGTGCATGCCCTATGTGCGATGGCTTTATCATATTCATATCATATCAAAATATGATATATGATAATTTCACAATGGCCATTATTAGTGTACTATATATGAGAGAATTGATTTATGCCCGGCCCCGACCATAAAGCAACATGCATGCATGGCAGCGCGCTAAGATAAGACAAATTAAGTCAGAATGGATCTGGAACTCAACAAATTAAAACAAAAGCAACATGGCAGTAATTTCGTTACAGTAACACAATATAAGTTGTACTATAAAGCATTTTTGTTCTTTTACGTAAGTAGTTGGAATTTGTGATATATTTTAAGGCATTCACTTATACTGCAGTTCTACAGACTAATTCATACACATCAATATCCTGAATGTTTCTAATTAATCTTACTGAAATTTTTATATAACACCATATCTACCTGAATATTTTGAAGTCACAAACTCACTAATTGAATAAGCGGCAGTGATGCGCGGTTGAAGTCACAAACTCTAATATCCTGAATGTTCTCAGCCGGCACGTTTAGGTCACAAGCAGCCCAGTTCAAGAAATGCATAAGTTGGTATCTTAGTAGTTAGTGGTATGAATCTTTCAAAATAACTGCCTTTGTAAGGTTTTAGTATGTATGGAGGACATAATTACAAGACTTTAAATTTTTTTTAAGTGTTTTTAGCTATAGGAACTTGATTAAAAACTTGATAAAACTATAAGGATCTACAAATTAATTTAACTAAAAATAAGTATATAATATATTTTAATTAAATAGAAAACAAATTGTTCGTTTGATGCTTCTTTTTTTTTTTTTTTACATTTCAATCCCGTCAAATCTCTATTTGATGCATTTTTTCAGACCCCCCGTTTGATTTTTTCTCGTCAATTTTATGTCATCATTTCAATCCCCAATTATATGCCATTTCAATTATAACAGTTTCATCATATATATCAACTTGATCTTGAATCTTCCGGTCTTTTCCGTATGCATGTTTCTGTGTGGGTTTACCCATTTCTTGTATTTTTCTGCACATCTTATGCCTTTAATATTATTCTTTTCTTTGCCGTTATAAAAAGTATAACGTAAATGGCTTAATCAAAAAATAAAATAATAACATATCAATAAAGTGATGCCGGAGTCGGTAGTATAACAAGATAACGTTTAATTCGATGTATTAATTTGCACGGTTATTTTTCAATGCGTGTTATTTATGATCCACAATTAAAGTCAATTTTATGACCCACAATTTTGTAGGAGAAACCGTTGCTTTCTGCAGCAATCCAGAACATAAATAGTGGATCTTATTTATGTTATGCAGAAATTCTCATGAATTGCTTCACACTATATAATGCGGCGTATTAATTTTAGCTGAAGTATTTGGATACGTCTTTGCATTTGGGCTCTATTCAGTGTAAGTAACAAAGCATGAAGAATCATGGACCCTCTCAATGTTAATGAGCCCAAATCTAACAAGGCTATGCTTAAGGTATTATAAGAGTGGTGCTTCATACACCATTTAAAAATTCTATTACATCATTAATTTTTCAAAAATGCAAAAATACCCCTGCTGCTTTGGACACTTATTTTAGTTGGGCTGAGCACCATTTTTGCTTCTTGTTTGTTGTTGTTGTTGTTGATTTTTGGTTCGCCTCAGTTGCATTTGAGAAGCATTGGTGATTTTTGGTGTCATTTCGGTTCATTTCGTCGGAGTTGTGGGTGGTTGCCGGAGCGACGAAGTCGTCGTCAAAGTGTGCAAAGGTAGGTGGTGTCTACTATCGTACGGATTTGGTAATCCGTATGGATGCTACGGATTAGGTAATTCGTATGATGGATTAGGTAATCCATATGATTCATATGGATTAGATAATCCATATGACTCATACGGATTGGCCAATCCATATAACTCATATGGATTACCTAATCCGTATGACTTATATGGATTGGCCAATCCGTATGATTTATATGGATTGGTCAATCCTATGTGTCATACGAATTAGGTAATCCATATGCTTTATATTAGTATTTTTTTTATAAAAAAATCAAAAAATATATATTTAAATGAGATTGATTTGAAGTTGATAAATAATTTCGTTGAGAAAATACAATATAATAAGTTAATTTTTCGATTCTTTTTTTTAACATGGTGTTCTTAAGACTTTCATGATATGTTAAAACATTATTATTATTTATTTAACACTTGATTGAATTTAATTGTGTTTATAATAGGTTTTTTTTAAGAGACAATTGTCTATTTCCATCTATGGCGTGCTTGTGGGCTACTCACTGTTCAAATGAAGCCCAATAGTAGCCCAATCATTACATGGGTCGAATGCAAAAGTATACTAAATCAATGAAATTTCGCACTGAACATGTTGACTTAAATGATGTGTAGAATTATTTGAACAACTAGAGTTGTTGTTTAATATCATTAATGCATTAGTATTTCATTATATCTAACAAAGTTTCCACAATTGTCCAACATGAAAAAGTCAAAAAATAATGTCCAAACTGTTTAAACAAAAACATGGCATTATTGTCATCCATGTCGCCTTTGCTATGCATCTCTTGGCCGTGTGTCCCGCATATATACAATGTCATTGGCCTACGCTTCTCAGTGGCTTCATCTTTGTTACCTCCAATATTTCTACCACTTGCTCGGTCAACATCTCGTCCAAGAGCCCGACGCATTCCTCTAGTCTTACCCATAAGTTGTACAACATTTGTTTACATGTTAGATACTCTTTTAATAAGAAATACACAATTATAAAATAATAAAAGCTTGCCTTGGTAAACCTAAATTGCTCCTCTAAATCAAACATTAGATATTGTTTCAATAACAAATTCACAATTATAAAATAATAAAAGCACTCATACACACTAATATCATTTTAGAATTTGGGCTTTGTGCTTTGGGATACACACTAATACAAAACCATTTTTAAAAAATTACACCTCATATAGATTGACCAATCCATATGAGGTTTACGGATTTGGTAATCCATACACTCCATATGGATTGACCAATCCATATGAGGTTTAGGAATTCGGTAATCTATACATTTCATACGGATTGGCCAATCCATATGAGATTTACAGATCATGTTATTCGTACATCCCATATGGATTGACCATATGAGGATCACAGATTACCTAATCCGTAAAACCTATACGGATTGGCCAATCCGTATAGAATGTATGGATTACTGAATCTATACAGTGACCGCCCCTTTCACGAACAAAAAACACAAGCACTTACCTCAGCAGTGCCGCCACCAACTAGAGAACACGCCACCAACCAATGCCACCACGAACTACCACGATTAGCCAAACAAGGAGAGGATGAATGTAACGCAAAAATCAAGCAATCACCAAGCACAGCACGCATGAAGCAATGAAGGAGAAGAGAAGAGAAATTGAGAAATTTGACTAATTAAATAGACAAAGACAAAATGAGAAATCTACTATTATATTAATGATGTAGTAGAATTTTGAATGGTGTATGAAGTACCACTCTTATTATAAACATGTTCAATTGATATTCTGGTCCTTGAGCTGAAACTTTTACTTCAAAAACAAAAAATGTTAGACTAAAACTAAAGAAACAAACAAAAATCAGAGTTTTAGTTGATAAAATACAGGTTAAATTTGTGAGAGAATGAGAGTTACTTTTTGACGAGACCCCACCCTATTCCCATAAATCACGCAGCTTTTGCAGGACCCTCCAATTTCCATAAATCACGCAGCCGATTATCAAATCCCACAAAAAGATAATCAACTAAATTATTTTTATTATTAGATAATAATGTTTAATATTGTCGCGATTACAATAAATTCATAAAGTTCATGGCACCATTATTCTGTTTAAAAGGGGAAAAAGAATGCTTGGCGAAAGGAAAAGTGAGGAGCACGGGACATAAGAAATGCCACAGAGACGTCAAAAATTGGAGGCTATTTCAATAGCTATAAATTTAATTACTACTATTAATACATTTAAAGTGTTATTTTTTATTATCATTTAATTACATACTTTATGTATCCTAAAGATTATTGATTTTATAATAATTAATATTAATATGCTAGTGAAGATAAATATTTATTTTTATATAACTAAATTGATAAGGTAATATTTAATATAAAGTATATTATAATTAAAATTCATAAAAATAATTATGTATATAAATTATATTTTAAATTTATAATGCACAATTATTTTGTTCTAAATTAATTTTAATTATTGATAAAAATTAAAAAAATATCGAAACTTATTGTAAAAGTAAAAAAGACAAATAGTTTTTTTTTAACTGGAAAGAGAAAAATATTTAAAAAAGATTAACTTGTGGAAAAGTAATGTGTATAAATACATATTCAAATAAAACAAGATAAATAACATTGAAAATATATAATTTAAAAATTAATTTTTAAATTGTATATTTTAATCTAAAAAATGTAGAAATAAATTACTTTAAGAGTCGTTTCCAGAACAATATCTGATTAACTGATAATTTAAAAATACATGAAAATTAATCTCTTCAATAACACGACAAATTTGTTAGGTTTTAGACTCTCTTTCATTTTTTGAATTATTGTTTTAAATATTACCTTATCAATT
>PYAF01002010.1:395229-419959 GCA_007407185.1 Glycine tomentella | reverse complement strand
TAAACAAATCATTAATAAACTTAAAGAAATAAATTTAAATAAAATTATAATTTATAATGTATTCTGGATAAAAAGTAAACTTTATTAATATTATGTAAACAAGATTGGTTGTATTAAATTTACTTTACAAAATGGTTAGTACAGGTGATTTGAGATTTGAGATTTTTTTTAGCCAAAATTTGGGATTTGATTTGGAATTATTTATTGATAAATATTAAATAGTTCTTTATTTTGTTATTGATAAATATTAATTATTTATTTTTGTTAGAATATTTGTAGAATAGAATTGAATTTATGACTTTTTCATTATTTTTCTCTTTCAATTATAAATCAACCTTATAATTTCAAGTTAACTTTTCATTAACTAATAATTGAATTACTCTTGTAAAAATTCTCTTATATATAGCTAAGCTTTGAGTTAAATGCGAAATAAAAACATCATACACCTCACGGATTAAGTAGGAGTACTAGTTTATAAAGTGGAATAAAATGCCGATTGATTGTTTAGGCGTAGAAGAAGAAAATGAAATTTGCGAGAAGCAAATGATGAGGAATGTGATGGAGAGGTTCATAAGTTCATTGATTATAGGAGTCAGCGCTGCTTTTCTTTTGTTTTGTGGGGAAGAGAGTTAGCAGAGTGCTGATTGAAACTTCAATTGTTGGGAGTTTTGGGTCATTGTTGTTGTCTGCTTCACGACAACACGACAAGAAGATACTACTGTCGTTTTTTCCATGCGCCACTCTCTCATCAACACCTTACTCCTTACACACTACACACTACACACCACGCTCCAACTCCTTGTCTTATCTTTTCTAATTTCTAACTCAACTACTTTTCATTTTTTTCAAAAGTAAATCATTTTAAATTTTATAAGGAATTTAATTTTTCCCATATTTTTAAATAAAAAAATAGCTGGTGGGTGTTTTTATTAAAAATATAATGATAATACTAAATATTATTTTTATATAAAATATTTTACTGTTCATGTCTTAAAAATACTTATTAAAAGTCTATCTCTTTCTTTCTTTTTTGTTTAGGATAAGTTTATCTCTTTCTTCTTCTTCTTTTTTTAACAAACAAAGTCTATCACTTTCTATGTGTGCTTTTATAAGCTCAATAGTCAATAATGGAGATTTATAAGTGTACTAGCATGTGAATTACATTCCACAAAAAAAGTACGTGAGTTACATCTAAAAAATGTTTGTTTTATGAAATTAAATTTTTAATTAATACTTTTTTACAATATATAAATTATATTATAAATTAAAATTCATAATAAATAATTTTAAATTTGATGTATAAATTTTATATTTATGATACAAAATTAAATTAAGAATAAAAATATTTTAATTATTGAAAATATACATTTGTTGACAAAAATCAATTAAAGGTAAAGATAAAAAAAATTAGTAGAAAGAAATAGGTGATTAAGAACATAAAGTTTGATACAGTTTAGAGATTTCTTTTTTTGACTAATTACAAGATACTGGTTTGCAAAAGTATACCTCAAAACAAAACAAAAAATATAAAGAATGTTTTATTGAGAGTCCAAAAAGAGTGAATTTTTCACTTTTTCAAGTTTTATATTTTAATTTATAACATAAGAATAGACGACAAAAATTAAGTTTATCTTGAATCTTAATTGGATTTAGAAAGAAAAAAATCTCTTTTGAAAAAAAAATTATAATTAGTGTTTCTACACTATTATACGTTGAATAAGAAAATTATAAAGGACAATAATTAAAATTATGTTGATAATTATAAAATGCAAAACAAGAATGTTCAAACAAAACCCTAGTTTCAAATTTTATATAACGTGTGCCTATAAACATATTTAAAGAAGTGAAAAAAATATTCATTGCATATAAGAATATAAAAGTTGTTTGATAACAACAGCTTTCTTAAGTAATTCAAAATCATTAGTGAGATGTACTATATTTTTAGTATTTTTATATTACGTATCTGTACGGACACCTAATAATAATAAAAAAATTCAACATTGTTGCTTGCTTGTTGTTGAAGGATAAAATTTAGCAAACAGCAGGTGCAGCATGTGACAGAGCGACAGTGTGTTAAGGTGGAGGTGGCGGTGGAGGAGTGACAGAGGGACCGTTCGTAACGCCTGGATCCGCCGTATGTATCTTATGCGTTTACACATTACTACACTACGCTCTACAAATACTGGTTTTAAAATAGTAGGATAAAAAAATGTAGAAGAAAAGATTAAAATAAAAATCAGTCTTTTTAATTGAAAAATGAAAAAAATAGTTAATCAATAATTTAAAATTAAACTCTAAAATTATATATAAAATATGACTCATATATTCACTTTGAAAATGATAGAGCTTTTATGTTGTATCTTTTTTATTTTATATGAATTGGGGAGCTTTAGCCTATCTTTATAGAGCTGTTGCGGTGGCTCTATTTTGGGACCTGAAAATCCAAATCATATCTCTATAGAGTTATGTTGATGGAGATCAAAACTGGATATTAACTTAAACACGTTTTCAGGGATGGCTGCTTTACGAACGCATTGGTTCCAACAGCTCCCACTCAGGACTATATCCCTATCATATGGCCTGATTTTATTAGGATAACTTCCCTTCCTAGATTTTGGATCTTGTTTGTTTTCACCTTCTTTATTACATAAAAAAAAAAAAATCAGATTTGAATTGTGTTTTTTAGTTACTTATTATTCAAACTCCAAACCAAACACACCCATAAATGTTAATATTAACATGATAAAAAAAACTAATTCTTCCTAAGATTAAAAATCATATTTAGAATGTGAAGTGAAGACTCTCCGGGATTCATTGAGTCATATTACTTTCTTAAAAGAAAAAATAGTTCTTTTTAGATTGTTTTGCAACAACCAATGCTAAAATAATACTTGTTATTGGCTTATTGCATGTGGAATGATTGTATGTGTTAAAATTTGCATTATTCCTGTCACTCACGTCATCCACTCAGATAACCCGCAAAGATAAAAGTAAAACCTTGTGTATACCTGTTACTCCTTTATGAAAAACCAAACACGCCCTTCCAAAATTAAACAGAAAAACAAAAGGAAATTTTAAAAAGAATTGGGGGCCATGAGAAGACAATGATGCTAAGTGGGGTTGTCTTAGCCAGTTTCTGCTTCCCAAAGCAGCAGTGACTGTTTTTTTTTCCCTTCCATTTTTTAAATTATTGTTATATTTAAACTTAAATATGGTTTTATATTTTTTTTCAGTTTAATTTTTTTATTTCATTAATTGATATTTTCAATTTTTTATTTTTAATATTTATCATTAGTCTAAATTCATTTAAATAATGATATAAAACTATATTAAATTATCAAATGTTAAGTCATTATTTAATATATCAAAATAAAAAATTTGGACACATCATATAGTAAAATAAAAATAAATAAATAATAAACATAAAAAATATATTATATGAAACACAAATTTTAGGCTTTTAATTAAAATTTTCAAATAACATAAAATAAAAAAGACCAAATTAAAAAATTCTCCGGATTCCTCAGCCAATGTTCCGACGTGCTCTCCTCTCCCTCTCTTCTCTATTCTCCAATTTACAAAACCTGACCTGTCTCTTTCCTTTTCTTTGGTCAAAAACCCAACACCTAACCGTTTTGGTGAGTGCTGTAGTGAAGGGGCATCACACAGTGTCTTTTCTTTGACCTTTTGGTTTCCAATGGGAACTGGATTTCCACACTTTCGCTTTCCATACTCCTCATCTTGAGCAATATAATAGCACAAACCAACTCGTTCAAAAGGACTACAAGGTTGGTTTTTTGCTTACTAACTGCTTAAAGTAAGCAACTTGGTTTCTTGCAATTGGTTTTTGGGAGCTGTTAGGAGAAGGGTTAATTGATTGTGCTTTGAAAAGTAACCACCTCCACTTACCCATGTTTGCTTCCTTGTTGTTCTGAACTTGTTTGCTGGAAATTTTGCAACTTTTGATGTTTTTAAGGATTGGGTCGGGTTTGCTTTTGAGTGTTTATTTTATTTAGATTTAATACAATGTGAGTGATGGTGAAGATTCAGCAATAACTGAAATTTTGCCTTTTAAGTTTGATTTTTTGTCTTCTGTGGATCCAAAATTGTCTCCGAGAATTGTATTTTATATGAATGCTGATGTACTATTTCAGACAACTCTATGCTTTGTAGGATAATCAAACTTTTGGTATCTTATTAGTTGTTAGAGATGTTGCCTCCTTCTTTATCTGTCTTCTTAACTTGGGTTGTTGTCATTGTGTATTTTATCAAGGGCTTTTAGCTTTCACTGTCTTGGTCTAAAAGGTGGTTCGGATTTTGATTTTGATCTGTTTCTCTTTTTCTTTGGCAATGCCTTTCCTTTTTACCCTCTTCACTCTCACAACTTGACTTTGAATTTGCAATCATTTTTTGTTTTTTTAATTTTTCCTTTTAAGGATTAGGTGGTCCTTCTTCCTTTACTTTCATTCATGGGAAAGGTCACAACTTCTGCAACCCAGCCTGTATCTCAAGAAGCTTCCAATTATGATGAGGTTTTTATGCAGCAGAGCTTGCTCTTTGATGATAGTCTGAAGGTACTTATGATCTTGTACTTGCTATTTAGTTGGGGATATTGTTTATTTTTTATGATAGCTCTTTGATTCAAGAGCCCCTGTTTTCACTGTTAAGACTTGAGATCATTGTCCAATGCATCTGTGGCTTTAATTTAGAACAGTCTTCTTAATTAAAGTGTTTTGCTATTTGTTTTTATTGTTTCGTCTCTGTTGCTAGGATTTGAAGAATCTGAGAGCACAATTATATTCAGCAGCTGAATATTTTGAACTCTCATACTCTAACGATGACCAAAAACAAGTGTGAGTTGCTGTGCTAGAGCTGGTCGATAATTATGCGGATACTGCAATATCTTTAAAATCCCCTCTTTATTGTTTCTCACTTTCTTTCTCTTTCTATTTTATGTTTGCAGAGTAGTAGAAACATTGAAGGATTATGCCATCAAAGCTCTTGTAAATACAGTGGACCATTTAGGTTCCGTGACCTACAAAGTAAATGATTTGTTGGATGAGAAAGTTGTTGAAGTTTCTGTAGCAGAGCTACGGGTGTCTTGTATTGAACAGGTATACCTAACCATCTCTATTCAGCTTCAGATAAAGAAAGTCTACTCAAGCAATGCTGAAAGTTGTTGCTAAGATGAAAATTTGATACCGCTATCATATATTGAAATGAGCAATATGAAAAAGTTATCTTTATTGCCTGTGATGCCGAGAATTAATATCACGAAGACATGCTGAAAAGCATTTTCATGTATAGCTCTTTTTTCATTGATAGACTCCCGGACATTTATAAAATATCCAGTTATCTAAATGTTTTATTGTTCAGTGCTTAGTGTTGTATTCTTCAGAGAAACTCCTTAGAGTTATCTGCATATAATTGAAGACCTTTTCATTCAATTATCCAAAACAAAATGGAAAGATCTGCAGTCACAGAACATTCTTTGGTCATAATTGAGAAACTCTTGAGAAGTTTCATTTGCTACTGTTTTATTTTATCGTGATAGTATTATTAGATGAACTTGATGGGTGTGTTCAATTTGCTAAAAAAGTAAGCAGAAAACAGAAAAAAGTATTTGTTCCATGTTTGGTTTTAGAATGGTCATGGGACGAAACAAAACAATAGATGAAGCACAGCACAAAGTTGTAAATATTTGTTACTCGATAAATCAGTTGATAACTTTTCACACACATCATCCAAAAGTGAAAAAAACAACATTAATTTGGCTAAATCTTATATCACAACCTCTTCCTCCACCATCAAAACTGCTTGTGTTGTGCATCAACCACTAAACACCACATGAAACAAGTTATGCTATAACCCAGGTTCTTGTACCGTGTTGTTTTACTTGTCATGTCCCTCTGTATGTGTCAAACACTACAATCTTGATAAAGTATGTTTTTGTTCTTTAGCAAATGGCCAGTACAATAACAACTTGGAGAGTAATATGATTTTATTACATCAGATAATGGTAGTTGGTGAATGTACCTTTGGAAAACTGTATCTGGCAAAAGTATAATTGTAAGAACATAAAAGATCAATGGAACTGTCATCCTTAGCTAATGTGGTTGGGGGCTAATATTGATGGCCATAGACAATTATCTGTATTTTATTCATAATTTTTTAGTAAAATGCTTGATTTGACAATACCGTGGTATTTGTGTGGCCGTTTGGTGCAATATTAAAATACCATGCCCCATTTAATTCTGTGCAGAATTTTGCATCTGCAACTGTGGCTTTGAACACTGCCCCTAGTTGATATTATTGAAGTTTGAATTATTAACATATTAGAGAATAGAAACTTTATAAGGATCACTAACATTGTGTTTCCTTAATGTGGTAAATTAGAGAATAAAGACGTGCCATGAGTATATGGATCATGAGGGACGTACCCAACAGTCATTGGTGATCAGTACTCCAAAATATCATAAGCGTTATATCTTGCCAGGCAAGTATCTTGAACTTTCCTCTACTCTTTCTTCTTATGGTGCTGCTTTCTTTTTTCCATTTCCATTTTTAGTTTCTATTAGTGTTCAAAAGTATGTTTCTGATGTTGAATTATCACATATTCACATTCCTTAAATTCATAAGTTCAGATGGGGAGACCATGCATGGTGCCAACCGCACAAAGTCAAAACATGTGGGGTACAACCTAGATGACGAAGATGAATGGCCTAACTTTAGGAATGGTATCTCTTGCTACCCTAATATTTTAATTCCACCAATCTAGGGGTTAACCTTAAGTATAAACTTATATTCCTTTTATTACGTTTGTATCCCAAAGCTGTTCGAGCTACTATCAGAGAAACACCACCATCTACAGCAAGGTAACAACAAATTCCACATATTATTATAGGATTGAGTTAGTCATTGTCTCAATGAGGATCTTGATGTAAATCTTTACTGTGATGCAGAAGAGGGCGCTCCCCATCGCCATCTTTACAACCTCAGAGATCTGGAGCTTTTTCATTCACTTCAACCATGCCTAAAAAAGATTTAGGTTGTTTGCACATAGTATACTAAATCTCAATTCTCGAGTTTATTTGGTTATTACTGATGTCTTCCATATTGATTCCTTATATTTCTCTGTAATTTTCACATAAAGGATGAAGATATAAATCTTGTTATGTTTGGATTTACAATCTTGTTACATGTACTGAAGAGAGGCGATCTGTTTCACCATACCGGTTCCCCCTTCTACGCACTGGATCTCGGTCATCAAGTAGGCCTACAACACCTAAAATAAACAGACCAACCACTCCAAATCCAAGCAGACCAACCACACCAAATCCTTCTAATGCAAGACAAAGGGTGAGTAACATGAAGCATGGTTGTTTTCTCAGCATGTCACCTATAAATTCTGTAGTTTCCTTAACTGCATCTCCATTTATGTTTCCACCAGTACCCTTCGGAGCCGCGCAAATCATCTTCAATGCGATTATCGGCAGAAAGAGACCATGGCAAAGAACTGGAACAATACCCCAGTAAGAGTAAACGTCTCCTGAAGGCCTTACTAAGCCGGCGCAAGTCTAAGAAGGATGACATGCTATACACATACTTGGACGAGTACTGATACTATAAAACCTATAGAAAGCAAGGGAAAGATATCATAGAATCTTGGGAAACAATTCAATTGCTTGCTAGTTTGATAGGTTGCACTTTGTCATTTAAAATGAACGTTTATACAGTAATTTTCTTTTATCTGTATTTTAAATTAAGTGTAACTAAGCACACAAAATTATGATGTGTGATAATGTAATAGTTCAAGCTTTATTTTCAAGATGAATGTTATATAATTAAGTAAATATGGCTTCATTTTCTTTGTTTTTTGTAGCAACTTGAAATTCAAAGTGTCCAACTATTTTCACTGTGACCAAATCTTGGGTATGTTAAATGCAACTCAATGATTTTACATTTATTTTTCGGTCTTAAATATTATTTTAAAAAAATGAAAGATGTCAAAATATGTCCTGTCAATGCTCATAATATCTTGCACCTAAAGTGGATGCGCATCAATTCAGATTCGAAGTTACAGCCAACTACTATAACCTACTGTCATTTTCCTTCTGAATAAATGCATCTAGAAGTTATTTTTAAATATTGTACCAAACATTGTTTCACATCTTTCATTTAGCTCAACTGATAAGAGGAGATAAATTTAAATAATGTTTTGTGGACCCATAAATACTGTTTATAACTTGGATTCAATACTTCCATTGCTAATTTTTACAATGCTTTTTAGATTCTTTAGAATGCTTCTTTTTTATCTATTTTTTTTTCATTTCAAACGCTTCCAATTTTAATAATTTCTGGATTTAATTTTCCAGAAACTAAAATCTGAAATGCGGGCACATCATAAGTTATTGTTCATGGTCAAATGATTGAAAGAGTTACAAAGTTGATGTAAATATTTTTTTACAAAGTATTTAATACAATTATATATTAAAACTCCAACTACTTATTAAACATTCTTATGTTAGTTAGTTCACACGTTAAATGATAAAAATGATGTTGATATAAATTTTAAATTTTTTGTAATTAATTTTCTCCAATTTTAAAAAATAGAAATTAAAAACACACTAGTTCTTAATGAATTAAAAATATTATTATTTTGGGAGATATTAATCTTAAATAATAAGAGAAAATAAAATATATTTATTCATATAATATTTAATAATTAGTACTTTTTTACTTATTTGCATATTCTATTACGTTTTAATATTTGACATTTAATATTGGAATTCATCTTTTAATTTTATGTAATTAAAAAAAATTATAAGCTAGTAAATTAACAAAAAAAAATGAAAGGCTTGAAACTCGAGAAAAAAACGAGACAAATGAAAGGAAAATGTACGCACCTACTTCTATTGTTCTGAAAATGAATTTTTATTAGAAGAATGGGTGCAGAATGAATCAAATTTTTAAATGGGGCACCATCTCAGATAACTCTTCTAGACTAGTTATTAAATTAGGTGTATAACAAAAATGTGCATGGCTTGTATAGCACCCCTCATGAATAATGTTATAAATTTCATTGCAGTTAAGTTAAGCATGATCTCAGGCATCCATAGATAGCATTTCCATCAACAAAAATAATGGCATGCAGGTGAAAATTGATTACAAATATACATTTCACCCTAACTTTTTAAACAATGTATTTGAAATCATACTTATGCTTAGAACATCAATTAATAACAATTTTCACAGTTAAACAGGAAAGGGTGCACTATTCATGAGAACATTATTAGATCGTTCACAAAAGGATACTCTGAATAATAAAATAGAGAGGATACTCACATCATCATGCATCGTTTCACTTTGTTGGGTTGCAACTGAATCAAAAACGAGTTGAGAAACTACCGGTATAGCTTTTGAAAGTTGTTTCATAACTTCACACAGTCACCTCCAAATCAACGGCTAAGGTTGCATATGCATCTACAATGAAGGCATTCTCTTCATATTCACAATCCATTTCAAGGTCACTGTAATTGTCATTTCAGTTTTCAGTTATTCAATACAAAAATTGTTCTAACCAATTTCCCCATATAAAGGTAAGTTTTCAAAGTAAGATTTTCTCAAGGTAGTGAATAATCTGACAAATATGGACATGAGAGACTTGCATAGCAGAATTTGTGGTGTGTATCTGTAGAATTGTATTATATAATACTACCAATGATTTTTTTTAAAAGATAATACTACCAGTAATGATGTGAATTGAAGAGAAGAGGTGGCAAAGTTCAAGTTTTTAAGAGAAGGCAAAAGACTAGTCTCGGATCAAAGTAAAATAATAAAGGACTACATATGGCCTTGTACATATTTCAAGTAGCTAAGTACATTTTGATATTTAAAGAAAACAATATACATATCTACCAAACGTATTCCTTCTGCACTACAACAACTAAGCCTTTTCCTATTAAGTGGATCTTTCTACACTATGTTCATAATTCATAAATATATACAACAAATGGTCTCAAATGTATGAGGAATATTTACTAATGATGGCAACGGAAACCGAGGATAACATCATATATCTACTTGTATCAATCTTATCAGCACAACAGAACTCAAATTCTAGAAAAGCATAGCAGAAGCCCGCAATTGATGTTAGTCAATGTCCTTTATAAGGAAGGAAACATCCATCCCATTGTCCAACCAAGGAGCAAACCGGCACCGGCGAGGCCTAATCCCACGGCAAAAGCAACAACGCACTTTGCAATCACACATCTTTTGTTACTATTCTTCCTCTTCCTAGCTTTGCTATGACTTTTCTTAAGCAGCATTCCCCTGCATGGGTCCCAGGGTAAGGATGCTGGAAAGAGATTTAGAAATGACTGGTTTTTGTTTCTGAGTTGCAGACACAGGTTCTCAAGCTGCAGCATGTGGAGCCACTGCTTGTAAGCAAAGAGTTGCGAAGCCTGTCGAAAAAAGAGACTCAGGATGTGCTCCTTCTCGCTGTAAGCTCGCTGCGCTGCTTTCTCAGCCTCTCTTGCTCTTGTTTGAGAGTGACACAAAGCTTTCAACAACTCAGACATGCTACCGTTCTCGGAATTTATTTGGCAACGTTCGGTGCTTGAGCTAGAGTCTTTGCTGTGGCTGGAACTAAACATATGGAACAGAGTTTGTTAATAATTGATCATAGAATAATCATGAAATTTCAACTCATCAATATAAAAATAGTATATAAAAAAATTCCAAAAAAAAGTCACCAACTAAGTGGTTGGTATGCATCCTGAATTCCCACTTAAAAAAACTCTGTTTCATGAGTCAGGAATTCAATATATCTAGCTCAACAATTATAATATATCATTGTATCTTCAATTTCCTACAATGCTCAGCACCTGTGCAACTTTATCAACAATTTTGTGACCTGAATATAACTAACGTTAGCCAGCCATATACATGTCTAAAATATCACAGAATCTCTACACTACTTAAGATGATGCCATACAAAATGCAACCTACAGGTTTGTAACTGAAGCTAGCGTGATGTCAGATAATGGTAAAAAATCAGCTAGTGCATCAATGACTAAGCAGATCTAGTGAAAAAACATTAAGAATCAAACTTGCACATGTTGGTAGCTCTATACATTTATACAACTGAGTTGCTTATCAGCCACAAAAGGCAGGTTTAAATTCAGATAAATATGTACGCCATCAAGTTCCCTGTTAGCATGAGATGGATAACTAAAAGTACTTTTAGGCAAGTATTCAGAGCTAAACACCTGTCGAAATAAAATAAAATAATTTTGAAACCGTCCATGTTAGTAACAATGAGGAGGTATCTTCATGATACTTGAAGACCTCTATCCCATTTGGGTTTAAAATGGACTAATGAATACAGTAACATCTGATTTATAAAAAAAATGTGAACTATCTCGCACAAAAAATGTAAGGTTTGGCACTGAAAACTAGCTTCAGTCCCCAATCAATAGCATTGGAAAGATCATACATATAATAAGGTAGCATAATGTAGTTAGCATCTATAAATAACAACCCTTAACCCTAGTCAAACTTTATAGTTAATTAGGAAGTTCAATACTATAAAAACGAGGAAACATTAAACTTCTTCCAAAATAAACTGACCACGATGGCAAAGATTGCAGAAAGCAATTAATTTTGTTTTTTAAGTATCCCTCTACTGCTTTACAGCATTACCTGGAATGCTTGTTTGAATCCTGAAATGAACAGTCAGAAGTGGATATCCCAGTTGTATAACCATCTGCATAGGAAGAATCAGTCTCAGTTTTACGGTTCAAAGATGGTGGAGTCTTATCATGATGGTCAACACCCTTTGGGTAGGGGGGTCTCTGACTAACATGCTTAGTCTGGGGATGAGGGAGATCACAATTCTCAATATGCTCAAGTGACTTCCAAGTAACTAAGGAAGCCAACTCATCTTTTCCCGCAGTGCGCCACCAAGGCCCAGTTTTCTCTGCTCCCATCAAATGTGATTCTAGATCAGATGATGTCATTTTACCTTGTTTAGAGACCAAGAAATCGGAAATATCACAATCCATAAAATGACTATCTGAAAATTCGGATTCCTCCTGATCTTTCTTCTTAGGAGTAAAATTTAAATCGGCAGTATTCAGTGAAGCCACAATTTTTGGCATTCTTGTATTGATTTTCATACATGTAGGAGAGACAACATGCCACGGCTGCTCTACAGATAAATTAGCACCTTCAATATTAGAAAGAGCATCAAAGTCTTTGACCAATTGATCTCCCCCACTCTTGGCACTGCCATTAAGAAATTCAGCATAGAAGGAACCAATTTCAGACTCGTAGGAATTCAGCTGTTGACATGTATAATTTGCTTCATCCCCCAAGTCACTTTTCACATGTAGCCACCATTTCATTTCTGGTAGCTTATCAGAATTGAGATTATGGGGTACACAAACTGAATTAGAATGAATTTGATCATTAATAGAATTACTATGAACCCAATCAGATACTAATTTTTTTGAAACTGATGACGGATGATCAGGAGAACTCAGGGGAATCCGGAAATCTTGAGTAAAACAATTAGCTGTATAAGGAGCCTTCCCTTCTGCTGATGCCATTACTTATTGTTGTTGGCTTCTGCGTAATGACCTACTTTAAGAGGCAACTTTTGCTAGCTCCAGCATCTATTGAATCAATAAGACACTCAACATTACATGTAACCTAGGAAGATTTCAAACTCAAATCTCAATGAAAATTTAAGTAGACACTGCGCAAGACCAAGACATTACCAATCTTCAAATTTAGCTAAAAAGGCATATGAAAGAAAAGGAACACAGGAAAAGTAGGTCCACAAGCTCCAACATTTGTTACCAGACCTCCCACAAAAATCATTGCAGAATGTCGATTGTTAGCCATATTTCTATTTCCCTATCAATCAATCCATGGGAAATTTTTTTTCTTTCCTAATCATTAAGGGGGCATTTGATATAAGGAAAATCTTTTCATATCCGGGAATTATGATTCATGGAAATCATGAATCCTGAGAAACATGAATCCCAAAAATGACTAAAATCTGTTTGGTTGGTCATAAATATTTTGGGAATTGAATGTTTATACATGTTTCCTGGGAATCAAAGAAATTATTTATCACATTTAATAAGGTAAGGAACATTCATCTTCAAACATGAATCAAGCACAGGAATGCAAGACCAAAAGGTCAACTGCTCACGAGTAATGGTATTTCTTTTGATAGAACAAAGAATCCAATAAAGTTTCAAGAACTTAAAGATGAAAACTGAAAACTAATTTGTCAACGCACCATGGACTAGATCTAGAGCTATGAAAACCCAAAAATCAATAAATAGCCTCTGGTGAGTAACATAGCCAATGCAATAGTCAAAAGAAAAACTTTGCGCGGTTATTTGCAAGGCAAGGAATATCACATACATACATGACAACTTTCATGAATTCTCTAGCCAGTTACACGCGCAAACTAATGAAACCATCAAACCTCATAAAAGGGATTCAAAGAAGATCTCTTTGGCATAAATCCCAATATAAAAAAGGAAAACGGTGCAAACAAACTTGACAATAGAAAGGCAGTTCATGTTCAGCATCATCATTCATTCAACAGGTGAACAAGGTAGAGACATGAGATCACAAAGAAGCAAGGAAGGACAGGAATATTCGATTAACCGATTAAAAGGAGACACACAGAGAGACTGAGAGAGAGAGAGAGAGAGAAAGAGAACTTGCCTTGTTGATTATCATTTTCTGAAGTGAATTTCTTTGTTCCATCTAATACCGAAACATGTCATAGTGAGTGTAATGTAAATGAAAAAGCATGGTCGTTGTATTGACAACCATGTCAACAAAACACTATCAATAATTGTGTTGTTACTTGCACCCATGCGCCTAAATTTATAAAAATATCTACTCCTTTGTTCTCGTGTCATATTCCCATGCTTTCTGAATTATTATTTATTCTCTTTCGTGTCCAAGTGTCCAAATTCTCGGGAACTTTCTTTGTGTCACCATCGCACTCAACAAAACTTGGAAAGGCTGCTAACGGTGACACCTATGCAGTCACCTTGTGACTCGTCTTACAAATATTTCTCTATTTTTTATAAATAATTTTATTTCTCTCAGTATTTTTTTTTATGGTGAGTACTAATGTATTTATATTTTTAAGGCATTAAATAACTTGTTATTTAATATTTTCTATAAGATAATAAAATTTTGTAAGAGAATGAACAAGAGGATATACCACTACTCTTAACTTATTTCTGCTTTGGATGAGAGAGAGAGACAGAGAAAGAAGTGTATGCTTTTATTTCCACCGATATTTACTCATCTTATTTAGCTAACCGGTTTTGCTTATCAAGTATAAAGAAAAGAAAACGAGTGATATTTGCTCATCTTATTTAATAAGCTATCTGATTTTGCTTATTAAGAAAACGATGCTTAGATTTGCATACAAACCATCCATTTAATAGTTGCACGTCACTCTCGTATAGGATAACTTTCATTAAGTACTTTTTCTCCTCAGCCCTCACTTACCTCTTGCATTTTACAGGTCAACTTCATCTTCAAACACTGAACAATTTTATTTTTTGGTTACATGCACTGAACAATTTGAGAGTATGTATGGATCACAGCCTCTATATTTAGTACATTTCAGTATTGATTAAATCTGAAGAAATTATTTTTTAAGCTCTCTTGAATTTTTTTAAATAATTGTAAAAAATAAAGTAAGGCAAACACATACTGATACTATTTCTTAATCAATCCCTAACAACACTCCTCTTTCTTCCCATGTTTAGGGAGTAGTGTTAAGATATGGTGTAATAATTTCATCAAGAATGATTATCCAATCTAATGAAATTGAACTTATCCCTCATCGAAAAGCAATGCATGGAAACATTTGGAGAAATACTTAAAGCATGAAGGAAGGATAAAGATCACAATCAACCATAAACATATCATAATACCCCTTCAGTAATTAACCATCTGCTTATACTTCTTACTAAGCACAGACAACCTTCTCTGAAGGGTAAGCTTTTCATCTTTTTTCCCTAGTTTATCCAAGTAGTATACAATTTTTTTTAAGGTAACCAAAACCTCCTCACTCTCATGTCCAAATTCTCTCTCTTGAATATTCAGGATCCTTCTAAGCAGCTCGAGTAACTCACTTTCATCCCTACCAAGTCTGGTTTGAATAGACACCAAACAATCCAAAGCCTCCCCTGCCATGACATGAATAATATTAATATATGATAAATATCAATTTCATCCCAAAAACATAAAAGAAATGGGAAACTTAAAGCTCAGATTTTCCCCCTTTGGTGCAAGAAAGGATTGAACTACTATGCTCATCAGTGAAATGCAACAGAATGGAATAACTTGAACCTGACCAGGTTTTCAATGAGGCGAGGGAAAGTTTACCAACGGGAAGAGAATCTTTTCCAAAGGCCTTCTCACGGATGCGCAAAACCTCCAGGGCAAGTTTCTCTGCTTCTTCATCTTTTTTCAAATGATAGAGTGAAACTGCAAGGTGTAACATTGGAAAGCTGATGGACTGGTCATCAGTTCCCTTTTGCTTTATCATGATTTGCAAACTTCTTCTCAACAAGTGCTCGGCATCCGCATAGTTCTTTGATCGTGAATACGAAGTTGCAAGATTTACCATGTGTGTCACTAGGCTGGGGTGCTCCTTTTCTTTGTACCTCTCAGTGATCCACAAACACTCTTCTAATAACTCTCTGCCTTCCTGTCCTCTTTGAAGGAAAAACAATACAAAAAGCTTCAATTCATAACCTACTGTGTTTTGTTTTTAGTCTTACTTTTTTCTTTTTTTCCTATATGTTTTTGGCTTTTTCTAGGGAGGGAGGGGGGGTTAGAGGGTGATACAGCAAAACCATTTCTACAAAACAAAAGATGATCAAAAAATTATTTAAGTTGTTACCTGGTTACCTGTTCGACTTTATTTTAAACGCCAAAAAATACTTAAATCTTTCATTCCTAACCAAGGTTATATAGAAGCTTACCTCCCAACAGTATGAAGTAATTCGGCTAGATCTACCCTCATCTTTTCCATTATACTGCCATCTGGTGACAAGTAATTTGAATCCTTCATGACCTGAAGAGCACGTTTAAACAATTGAATTGCTTCATCTGATTTCCCTGGACACCATTTAAATAACAAACAGCATCACCAAGTAATTCCCATATATAACTTAAGACCAAAAAAATCTGAATATAGGTGTTTATTTCACCATTCTTCTGCATGACACAGGACCCACCATACATGAAAGAAATTCTAATCAACATTCAAGTTAACTGTGCAAACAGGAAAGACAAATAAAGGGGATATAAAATAAAAATGGAATATGCAAAGAACAAATAAATTGTATGTGCAAGTTTATAAAGTTACCTTGAGCACACTTAACTCGGGCTAGGGAACTCATAGCCATCCCAATTTTTCCATCATTTTGTCCATATAATTCGGTGTATATGTTAAGAACTCTAGAAAACAAGAAAATGGAATAAAAGTAATATAGAAGAAAGCAGAGTCAATAATGCACTGAATATGGAAGGAGAAAACAAAGATAAGAGGCTCAACCTAGTAAAATGTGTTTCAGCGTCATTGGCTCTCCTTTCTTTGAGTAAAAGATTGGCAAGACTTAGTAAAGGTACAACCAAATCTTTACTATTGGCACCTCTACTTGATTCCAAAAGAGTGATCACACGCTGGTATGTCTCTATTGCTTTTGTTGCTTTTCCAATAGAACCAATAACTTTTGCCATACCCAAACAGGGTGTGACAAGAAAAGTGCTATCCTTACCTAAAAGGAAAAATTATGTTGAGAACATCAAATTTTTTTAAAAAAGGAACACAGCTAAAGCAAAGTTGGCTTCAACACAAATCATTGCTGCTAAGGTTCTGGAGATTGAAACTGTTCAAACTTAAAAGTAGCTTCTAACTAGACATGCAAAACTGAAAAATCTCAAGAAAAATAGCTCCATCTAATCAAACAGATAAGCAACACAACATAACCACAGTCCACAGCCACAATCATTCACCATAGGTAAATAAAATCAAATACTAAATAATAATATTTTACTAAATACAATGTACCTATTCTATTTTTAAAAAGTATTATGAGTTATATTAACATTTGTGTTTAAGTCAATTTTTTTTTAATTAGTTACTTTAAATATGTTTGATGTACAATAATAATTAAATTTAAATACCTTTTTAGTTGTTGCAATTAGCATTTTTTTGTCTTTTGTCCTTACAAAAAAAATAATAGTTTTAGTCCTTGCAAATTATATTTCTTTTGTTTTTCGTCCTTTAAGCGATTTAAACTTTAGATAGCATTTTTTTCATTGTTCAAAGCACTATCCAAACCGTCTTAAGGATGAAAAACAAAACAAACATAAATTGCAAGGACAAAAAAAAATGCAAGGACCAAAAATAAAAGAACACTAAATTATAAGAACTGATAATATATTTAAACTTAATAATTAAAATAGTTAATGTTATTAATATATATATATACGACTTTTCCTCTCTTTTTTACTGAAAATATGTTTTATGAACAATAAGTCAATAACAATAGGAAAGATTTAATATTTAATGTTATTAATGTACTATTAAAAGATGAATTTTCCTTCAATAGCATTAATCATTGTATTTACTAATTGTAATATATAATTAAATTTTAAAATATTATTAAGTATAATGTATTTACTCAGTCAAAAAAAAATATAATGTATTTATCAAATTCAAAATATAATATATTTATTAAATGTATGACTTTTTTATAAGTCTATATACATTAAAATTATTTATTAAATAATTATTACAAATCTAATATTTATTTATCTCTCTGTACTACATATAAGCTTAACTAGAAAGTGAGAAAACACAAGTTCATCTTCACATAGGAAAGTGAAAGAACACAAGCTCATCTTCGCAAAAAATGACTACGAGAAGAATCAACCGTCTTAGCTTTGTCTTGAAAATTGTGTGTATTGTTTTTCTTTTGACTTCGGGTTAGTTTAGTTTTTTTTCAAGTTGATCTGGAATTTTTAATTTTAATTAACTTAAAATAAATAATTTCAACTATCGAACACGTGGATTAACTGGGCCGATATTGTTCCAACTTAAACGATTTTGATCTTGATTACTCGACCCTTAAATATACATCCGTGTTAAATATTTGAATAAAAACTTTAAAATTCATAATGATCCTACTCAGAATTGATTCTTGTGGAGGAAACATGAGTACTTTAAGTAAAAAAAATGATTTGAGAAAAAATAGAGAGGGAGGGGAAAGAGCCAAAGCAAGACAAAGAAAGAGTGATGCTAAAGAGAGAAGAGAAGAAGAAAAAAAGAAACTAACATTTTTTTAAAAGCTCATTTTCGTTCAATTTTCCAATTATTTTAATTTTATCCAAACACATTCTATATTAAAAAAAAATTAGATACAATAATAATAATAGATTAAATATTTTAAGTATTTTATGAAAGAACGAGAGAACAATTTAATCCTATCCATGTATTTACATTAAACAAAGATATTTCTTTTTTCTAATGTTACTACATAATTGTTAGTACACATCGAATGATCAATATAGACTATTAAATTCTAATATTTGATTTTATTATAATAAACTATTATTTGAATATAATTTCTAAGGACATTCCATTGATTTCAGTATCCGCGAAAATACTTTTGCTCGTAGGGCGGAAATTGTCCAGATGCTATATCTTGTTACGGTCTAAGTCATTTTTGGGCTATAAAAGATCATGGCAGTGGATGCACTGCTGAGGGGCGAAATATATGTTGTTGCATAAAGCATGATGGCCCTTGCAAGGGTACTCCTTAGATACTTTCAATATCAGTGTTTTGTCACTATGTTCGTAACACAAGTTTCCATATAAAAAAGTGGAAATATAAATTAAGTGTTTCAATTTAAAGTGATATAGTTACATGATTTTTTTATGACTATAATAAATAATAAAAGTTAATAAAGAATATGTGAATTAAATTAAATTTTAACCTTCATCGTATGATGATATGACCTATATTTATCAACAAAAGTTTACACTGGCAGAGGGAATTAGTTCCTGAAAATAAGAAATGGATGTGGTCTTGTGTGTGTTTATCATAATTGTCATGTAAAAAGAAAAAAAATTATCTCAAAATAATTATTATTTTAATTTTTTAATATAACATTAATTATTTTTTTATTTATATACCTTATAATATTAATTATATGAGTTGTAAAAACTAAAATAAATTAAAAATAAGATTATTTTTTAAAATTATTATTCTCTTTCATCCATTTATTATTATCTGACTATTGAAACTGTTAAAACTTAAAAGTAACTTTTAACTATACATGCAAAACGGAAAAATCACAAGAAAATAGCTCCAGTTTTCCAATCAAACAGATCAGCAACACAACATAACCACAGCCACAATCATTCACCATAGATAAATAAAATCAAATACTATATAAAAGTAACTTAAATATGTTTTTGGTCTCATAAGTTTGTATTTTTTTTATTTTTGGACCCTGTAAATATTTTTGTTCATTTTTAGTTCTTGTAAATTTGAGGGCAAGTCTTGTTACAGCGGTAAAGTTGTGTCTTGGTGACTTGTTAGTCATGGATTCGAATCTGAAAACAACATCCTTACATATGCAAGGATAAGACTGCGTACAGTATCCCTCGTCCTTACCTTCGCATAGTAAAGAGCCTTTGGACAATGAGGTGCGTAATTTTTTTTTAGTCCTTGTAAATTTGTGTTTTTTCAATTTTGGTCCATGTAAGTTATTTTGTTCATCTTTAGTTCCTATAAATTTGCGTTTTTTCAATTTTGGTCCCTATATAAGGACTAAAAAAAAACTTACCAGCATTAAAAATGAAAAAATACTAACTTACAGGATCAAAAACATATTTAAGTCAAACTAATATTACTAACTGAAAATTGTACTCACCATAGGTCCTCTCCATAATGTAGACAGCCCTCTCATACACGTCCAATGATTTTTCAAACTTGCTCAATGTTGCATACATACTTCCCATATGCATAAGTATTGAATCTAGACGAGGAGCATCATCCTTCAAATTGTCAACAACTTCTTTCATCTGGCCATCAATGAAAATATAAGAATGCACTCCACAAAGGAAAGGGAATTAGTCACTAAAACTTTAGAGGGAAAAACAACATTAAGAGGTGTGCAAATGTAAGCAGAAATGTGGTACATATAATTATTTCCAATTATAAGTTGGGTAAATACAAACTAAGACAGCTATAACAAAAACTATTTCAGTACAAGGGAGTCAAACATGTGACACTAATAGAAAATTAGTAACCACTAACCAGACTGGTGGAAAAACTCGGCCTCATGCACGAATGTCAGTCAAGAGTGACTGCAGATAATTAACTGCATACATTTTTGGTGACCAATGATCATTTATTCATTCAAGACTCAGAAACCATGCCAAATTCATTAACTCGTGATAGAAAACAAAAATAAAACCAACAATTGGCTTTCTCATTGTACTCTCATCCAATCTCATTATAGTAAAAGCAGGTGCCATTAGCATCTTCATAAATCGTTATGCTGACGTCTTATTCTAGAACAGTAAAAAAGTCATGCAGATTCTGAGAGTTCAACTAATGGCATACCATGCAGACATAAGTTACACTGAATCCTGTGAATCTCAACTGCAATTATACAAGATACCAAAGTGACTGAAAAATGTGCAATAACAGAAGGAAAGGGAGAATACCATGTTCAACAGATATCCAACAAATTTTAAGTCTCCAACAGCCATGTAACCTAGTGCTATGATGTCCAAAGTTGCAGCTTCTTCTATGCCTTTGGTACCTGCATTAAGGCGCTCTTTCACCACTTCATAATTTGCAGTTAGCAGGTCTATAGCATCATTTTTGTTTCCCATACTAATCATTCTTTTGACTTCATCAAATAATTCTTCCAACTCTTTCTCTAAACTGCAGATTCCATGGAATGTGTAATTTGCAAAGCCAAGGGACATTGTCAATTGGAGAATGAGAAATTTAAGTTATGATCATGGCACAAAGATGCTTTATCCTTAGAGAATAAAATTCTAATACAGTGGTAAGAAATTTTAGGCACAAAATTGAAATTTGGAAATACTTAAAATACAACAGGCACAAGCAATAGAAGAAGGAAGACAAACATTTGAACCAATTCCCACCTCTGATAGTCATTTGAAGCTGAAAATCCTGAATATGCATCACTGTGTGTGCCTGTCCCACCGAATTCCACTGACCCAACTGAGGATCTTGAGATGCAGAACCGAACACAAACAGTTCTAATGGGAATAATGTCAAGCTTTTGATTGTATTTTTGCTTTTGATTATGAACTGAGAAGCATGTTATGCTTTTCAACTCACACGGTGACAGCATATGCCCAAGCTCTTTTCTTGTCCTAATAATAGATAACAGTAGACATTCAGCCAAGCCGTCACAAGTTCTTGTAATCAGATAAGCACATTAAAATCAAGATTCAAGAGTAGACAACTAAAAACAATGAGCATAACCAGAAACGGTTATTTGCACTCACAGATTAAACATGTATCATAGGCCATAGCTGAAGGCTTGCACCGAAATTATTAAAAGAAATTCAGCCCTGAACTATATATATATATATATATATATATATATATATATATATATATATATATATATATTAGTGTACCAGTGTCCAAATAATTTGATGATATGAAAAAGACAGTATGATACCGTAAAAGCGTCACAAAACCCTACATAACTCAAATCCATAGAATCCGACATTAGAACATGGTCTAGTCAACTTAACTTCATTTCCACGCTAGCACCAAATGTTATCTGCCCTAATCTCGTAAAATGATAAACAAGCCCGCCCAAAATCAACAAGTTCCTTTGATACAGTTGCTACTTCATCTATGAAGCAATCACGAAGCAATTTGAACGGTTCATTATCAACTACCTTTCAAAATTTTAAAAACAGAACATCAAACAGAAGAAGGAGAGCTATCCACTCCTTTCCAAAGGACCTAAAAAAGTGGTTGAACAAATCGAAGTAACAAAAGGAGTGTTATTCCAATAAAGCATATGTTACTTTTTGAGTTAGTAAAGTGCAAAAGTTTCAATTAATGAAGTTGAAGTTATTATCCTAAGGTGATTTATCGAGAGAAGAAAGAAGTGGCACAGAAATGGAATGGAAGTAGCACAGAAGCAAAGGATTAACACAACGTAAGCATGGAAAGAGAAGAAGGAAAGAGAACCTTATTCCGCTGAAAGAGGGCGTGGGAAGAAGACATGAACCTTTCATTGTACACACTAACCTCGTCTTCGTCTTGGCATCAAAAAACCTTAGCAACTGAGATAACGGGCGTTTTTCTTTGTGGGCTAGTAATGTCCTTTTGGGCAGTTACTTCGCGCTGACTTGAAGCTTTTTCTTTCTGCACCCATAGAAAGTCATCCAACACCCCTTTCTTTATTTTAATAGTATTTTCAAATTCATAAACTAACCTTATACAAATGCAAGTTATTTTATTTTTTTTATGATTTTATCTTCTTTTTGGATTAACAAATTCTTATTGGTATTTTAAAGTCTTTATTCCAAACCACCTTACGGATAGGTGTTACAATAACTCACATACCAGTTCAACTATATGTGTTATTTTTTTGGAACACTTACTATATGACTAAAATAATTATACTTTTGGAATGTTTATCACGCAATACATTTAAAAATAAGGTTTAACTGTAAAGTTTACCACTTAACTTTATTATTTTATAAATTGTATCATCCAAGTTTTATTTCCATGGATTTTACTACCTAAATTTTTAATTTTATGTATTTTACCACCATTGATGAATTTTTTTACCATACTAGATAATTTTATAAAACTACATACAAAAGTGGGTCATTTTGAAAACAATTTATCAAGATAAACGATTTTGACTTTTGATATCGATTGTAATTATATTTGATGTAATAAATTGACTTTTTATACCAATTATACATGAATTATAACTACAATCAATGTATAAAATCTAAAAAAAATTACATCATTTTGTTATCGGTGTGATGATAAAAATTCCTTTTGATTTCATATTAGTTTATTTATTTTTTTCAAGTTTATTTGGAACGTTTAGTTTTCATTAACTTTAAATAAATAATTTGAACTATCTATCAAGCACTTGGGTTAATTAAGTCGAAATTCGAAATTGTTTCAACTTAATCAATGATCTTTATTGTTTGATTTAACTAGCGATCTTGATTATTCCAACTTTAGGATATCTTTAGAATTAAAAAATAGATTATATTTTCTAGCATATTGTTTAGAGATATTATCTACGTTTAGGATATGTTTCCTTTTAAAGATTATGATTCTGGTGTTTATAAATAAGAGTTTCTTGATATTAGAAAAATCACTCACTTGAAGAAGGGGTCACCCCACCCGCCAACCAGAGAGAGATAATACATGTGGATGTTTAAATTCAAACCGTTCTAAAGTAAAATTGAAAACCTTTGAAAAAAATCGGAAACTAAACTAAATAATTTTATGCCTTGTTTATTATAATTAATAACTTGAACTCTCAAGTCTCAACGCATGTGACCACATGTTGACCGCCCAATCCACTACATATTTTGAACTTTAGTATAAAAAAAAATGATTATTCCATCTTAGTCTTTATTAAACCCAATTAAATCCACAAAAGTCAATTTAGTCCAACATAACTGAATGGCTTAATTAGCATCTCCCAAGCAACTCTCCCTGTTAGATGAAGGCGTAATGATTAATAGTTTTGTTTTTTTTATCAGTATGGTGAATTATTGAAATGGAAGGGGGCGAATGTATATGTAATCTGATAGGTACCAAAAAAGTTATGCTACATTACTTTAGTAAATAAAAATACAAAAGAAATCAAGTTAAAAGTCTATTTTTTTATTGGGGTTAAATAAATATTTATAAAATATATGGTTTTGCACAATTAATTAGAATTGCAGTATCATTTTATAGGGTGTTGATACTTATAAGTGATCGATTTCCGAATCCAGCTCTAGTTTCAAAGACCACTTTTAATAAAATGTTTTTTAATGTTTTTTTCTTTCTTAAATCAAAATATTGGTGATGACTTTATAATTAATTACTTTTGCAACGTTTTCATCGTGATCTTGGTTGCAACAAATGTCATTAATGTAGTATGTACATTTATGTAAATATATAAATAAAGATGATTTTTAACTTCTTTAAAATTAATTACTATTTTTTGGTTATTTTAAAATATATTTTAAGAACAAAAATAATTAGAAATATTAAATATTAAATGTACTAAATCTATTTACATAAATATAGAAATGAAAATATTGTTTTCCTTCTTCAGCATTAATCATTGTAAATATATAATTAAATTTAACAATATTTTAAGTATAATGTATTTATTAATTCAAAATATAATGTATTTATTAAATGTATGGATTTTTTTATAAGTATATACACATTAAAATTGTTTTATTAAATAAAATAATTATTCCAAATATAATATATGTTTATCTGTATTTTAAAATCTATATATAAGTCTAGAAAGTGAGAGAACACAAGATCATATTTATACAAGAAAGCGAAAGAACACAAGTTCATCTTCCCAAAAAATGACTACAAGAAGAATCACCGGTCTT